>VZTN01000069.1:1133678-1156479 GCA_013400515.1 Erpornis zantholeuca
CGGGCCCGCCCGGGCCGCGGCCTCGCAGGCAAGTGGCGCTTCCCGGAATGCGGGGGGAACGGGGCGCGAGGCCCCTGGGCCAGCCTCGGGGGTGCCCAGGGATGCGTGGGGAGTGCGGGGAGGCCGAAGGGGCAGCTCCGAAGGGCACCTGGGCGTGAGGGGTCCGCGGGGCGGTCCCGGGCGTGTCCCTGGCGTTACGCGGCCCCCCCGTCACGCGTCTTTATGGAGACTGACAGCTGCGATCGCAGCTCTTCGGGTATCCGCTTTAGGTGCTTCTACCTCCTAATTCTGTGCTACGTCAGCTAAGCTGCCTTTGCCCCCTAGTCAGTACATTTTTTTAAGCAGACAGGCTCTTGCAAATTCTGCGGTAGAAATGCGTGGGCAGGTATGTGGTTCGTTTAGTCCGATATCTGCTGCCATCGTGCATCAATCCACTGGTGATTTAGGAAGTATTCTCCTGTCATCCCAGTTTACATAGAGGTGCTTATTTTCTGAAGTATGAGAACTATGTTGTCAGAGCTGTGCTGTAGCACAGGCCTGTTTTGTTACAACCATAGCTCAGTGTGATGGTTGTGGTCTCTCTGCTCAGTTAACAGAAGTCGTCCCTTGTCGTCTTCAGTTTAATGCTTAAACAGAATTTAGAGAGCAGAGGAGGGGAATGGAGTTCCTCGTAGAATGAAGTATATGTGGTGTGAAGTATTCAAAGGCAATATGAAATGTCTTTAAAATGTTAATGCACTTTTTTTTTGTAATAAAAGATCTGACACTTTCAGAGTTTAATTCCATGGGATTTCGCTGCAAAGTTTGATTCTTTGTTAATGCAGTTAAACTTAAATTAGAATCTGTAATTCCGTTAAAGTTTTGTACTTTATATAGTTTTTTTCATCCATCCATGAAACTTTTAAGACATTTTATTTCTTCAGAAAACTAGGGAAAGTTGGAAAAGTCATAGAAATTAATGAAGGTCAATTTAAAGAATTGAATTATGCTATGGTACAGCAACATAAAGACATTGACTTACCAGTCAACATGTAACTGCTGTATAGACTGTTTCAGAGCAGTCAAAGCCATATGCTACCTATAAATTTATATGGCTGTTGAAATATAGTAGGTTTTCTCTTTCCTTAATAATGGTGAACAACCATGGAGTTTAGTTTAGCAATTTTTGTTACAAAACTCCTAGTCTGTGAGTTTTAAGGCTTTTCAAATTGCTGTTTGCATTCCCATAGCTCAGAAGTTATGGAGCCAGAATATTGTTGATGAATGTTCCGTAGGTGTTTTAAATTCAACTTCCCTGCTGCAGCTCAGCGGGTGAAGAGTAGGCTTATAGTAGAGCACATGTTAGGGTAAGCATTAGGCTTATAGTAGAGCACCTGATAGGGTGAAAGTTGTCTCTGTTGTACAGGTGTTAAAGGAAAAAGTAAGCTTGAAGTCTGGGCAGAGGAGAGGGGCTGGTCTGAGGGAGGGAATAGCTTTGGGAAGTTCTGAGGCTGGGATGTAATATTGGGTTAGAAATTGCCAGCATGACTTGAGCAGCTCAGCTGTGGATAAGTGCTTTTCCAGTAGCTCCTGGTGAAGTGTAAATCTGATACTTTTTCTGTGATTGTTTTTAGTAGTGAGATTGGTGGTTTGCATCAGCTATTGCAGATTCCAAAGGTAATTTTTAAAATACGGATTTATTCTAAAGAATTTACAATCTGTGTTAGACAAATTTTGGAAAATGTAGGAGAATCTGGGTTTGTGGCTTAGCATATTCCTGATAAAGCAAATTAAGGAGCTAAGTGTCAGAAAAACTATTTGCAATTATCTTTTCTATACTGGGTTTGTGTCAGAAGCATAGGGATGCTAGCACATGCCTCTTTCCAGTGTTGTGAATCCATGAATAGTCCATACAAAAGTAAACATAGAAATTATCCATTGTTAATATCCATGAGAGTTTTCCCATTTGTCTCATTTTATAGTAGGGGTATGAAAGCTACAGCAAGAAATTATTCTCATTATTTTATATACATGGAGATCTAGTTGTTCATGGGTGATCCTTTGTTCTTTCCATTCTTGTTTTTCCTTCAAGACAATGGTGTTTCTCAGTGTCTTTCATGTACCATTTTTTTCTGATAAATAAATGGATGCTTGCTGTGATTTCAGGATTTTTTGTTTGGGTTTTCTGTGTTTATTATGAAACATTCCTGACTGTTTAATGAAATGAGCTAATGGAACTGTATTGAAATAAAATGTATTTAGACACGAAAAGGTCCTGATGTGGTATTCATGCATGGGGAATACCACCCTTGTTATTTTCAGTGTATTTGCATGCTTCAGATGTCAGGGAAAAAGCCAGCTCAACCATGATGTGTATTTAAATAGGTTTGGCAGGAGACATGGTTAGAATATATAATTTCAGCTGAGCACCGATGCTCTAAATAATACAATGAAAGATCTTTCTTAGTTAGTTTTCAGCTGAAACCTGCTTTCTTAAACCAGGTGTCAGCATATGGCTTCTATTTTTATGATTTTGTGAGTTTGTAGAATGTAATGGGAGCACTGAGGATTGTTCTCTAATTCTGGATGCAGATCAGTGCAGATGTGTGAAAACAGAGGAAAGGTGCATTTCTGGTCACTTGCAGAAAAAGGGAAATTCTCTGTCAAAGAAGTAGGGAAGTTGTTTGTAAATCTAAGTGTTACTTACTTAAACTGGGAAAAAACCCCTGCGGTCTACATTAGTGACATTTATTTGTGCTTGCTTATCCTGGTAAATGGAGCAAAATGGCTTTTATTTGTCTGCACTATCTGAACAGGCAAAAAAAGTCAAAAGTAGATATCTGCAATTCTTAAAAATTGTTTAGCAGATTACTTTGAAATGTCATTTGTGTGTGCTCAGACTTTAGTCCCTGTATTTTAAGATTTATATGCAGTTTGAGGGAGTGGATTATTGGTTCTGCCTTTTTGGTTTTCAGCAGTAGCTCTTGGGGCTATTTAGTGTATTTTTATTGTTTGGTGAGAACTGAGTAAACTAAATTTATTGTTGTGCTATTAATCTTTTGGAGGTGATGGTGATGAAGAATTTTCTTACTCTTACCCTGCTGATTTTATTTCACCTGCATTTGCTTCATTTTAAATGTCATGGCTTGAATTTTACCGTGGATGTTCTCCAAGTTAGAGCAGTGATGTTGTCCTACAAATATTACAGCTGAACTCTCTTGCAGTTAGGAGTGTATAAATAGAGACCTGAATGATTGTGAATTTCTGTGCTTAACTTTGAATGTGAAGCAGTACAGAATCTGTTGTGTTTGTTTTGTTGTGTCTGTTTTGTTGGATTTCACTTGGAGCAGCAGACTGTTTGAGCCTGAAGAAAAGATAATTTGTTCTTGAGCTACTCAGTTAAACAACTGTTATCCAAGCCTCACTGAAACCCATCATACATAAACTCTCACAAAGTCTTCCGACCAAACAGTTTTTCAGTATCTTAGTTCTTCATCTTAGCCTCTTTTTTCTTCAGTTGGTCGGTATTAGCAATTCTTCAGCAAAATAGAGCAGGGCAGGGTCTGAATTTTGAGCCATTTAGTCTGCAGTATAAAAATTGACCTAAGAAAGTGATGTACTATATTAATGGCAAAAGGCTATAACGCTGGGTGGTTTTTGTCTGCCACTTATTTGGGCTAAGTAGTTTCTGAGTTGGTTTTAAAGAAATAAGTTTGTCGCTGTTATAACTCGGAGTTTTTTGTTACTTTTCCCCTCGATGACGTGTATTATTGCACACTGGGAGTACGCTCAGGTTAAATTTATGAAAGGAGACTTAAGATTATAGAGAAGATGTATTGACTTTACTAAAAGAGCAGTCAAGAGTAGTTTTTAACGGAAGGTGTTCTTCCTCCAGCAGAGCCCTGGAAGTGTGCAGGATGGAGGCGGAGGAGAGCCGAGCGCAGCCCGCGGGCGCGGCGCTGGAGCCCGGCTGTGCCAGCGCTGCCGGCTGGCACCTCACCGACAGCGCCCGGCTGCAGCACTTCCTGTGCTTCGGCTCCGAGGGCGCCGCGTACCACGTCAAGGAGCAGAAGCTGGGCTTTGAAAACGCCGAAGCTTTGCTAAGGCTGATCGAAGAGGGCAGGGGCTGCGAAGTTGTTGAAGAAATAAAAGCGTTTAGTCAAGAGGGCAGGGCAGCAAAACAGGAGCCCCTGCTCTTTGCCCTTGCAGTTTGCTCGCAGTGTTCCGATGCCAAAACAAAACAAGCGGCGTTTAAAGCTGTCCCCGAGGTGTGTTGCATACCAACCCATCTCTTTACTTTCATCCAGTTTAAAAAAGATCTGAAGGAGGGCATGAAATGTGGCATGTGGGGCCGTGCTCTGAGGAAAGCTGTTGCAGATTGGTACAATGGAAAGAATGGCATGGCTCTTGCTTTAGCAGTTACAAAATATAAGCAAAGAAGTGGTTGGTCTCATAAAGATCTTCTGAGGTTGTCCCACCTAAAACCTGCCAGTGAAGGTAATAAATTTTTATTTACCTGAAAATACTGTGTTTTAGACCTTTTATATTTACTGTGGAAGTATTTTGGAAACCCAAGTACCGTTGTAGATTAATTCTTAGTGAGCCTATCCTGTAAATTGCATCGTAGAAATAGATGTGTGTTCCTATCAGAAATAGACTTGTTTATCTTCAAGGTAAACAGAGTTTACCTTGTTCCTTATTTTCTTCTATATGCCAAGAGAAGATAGAATAACACAATTCCCTCATTTTGTTCCTATTTGCTTACAGATGATGAAATAACACTTTTTTACATTATGTGGGAAAATCTCTTGGCTTCGAATCTTAGAATAATAGAATGGCTTGGGTTGGGAGGGACCATAAAGATGATCCATTTCTAACCCCCCTCCCATGGGCAGGGATGCCTTCCCCTATCAGAGGCTGCCCAGAGCCCCATCCAGCCTGGCCTTGAACAGGAATGGGGTATCCACAGCTTCTCTGGGCAATGTAGGAAATACATAAACCTCCTTAATTCTAAGGAGAGTAATAAAATAATTAAAAGTACTGCTCTAAATTGTGTGTGGCTGACCTTTTCAATAGGTGTTTGGCAGGTCTGAGAATGAAACCTGCGAATTCATTTGCATGCTAGAATGATAAGTGCCAGTGTACAGATGGTAATCCTGCTTGAGAAATGGTTTTCTTTTTCATCAGGAATTGCTATAGTCACTAAGTATATTACCAAGGGGTGGAAAGATGTCCAAGAAGCTTATAAAGAGAAAGCAGTTTCTGCTGAGACTGAAAAACTCTTGAAGTATCTGGAGGCTGTGGAGAGAGTAAAACGCACAAAAGATGAATTGGAAGTTATTCATTTGATAGAGGAATATGGTCTAGTTAGAGAGCATCTCCTGACAAACCATCTGAAATCTAAAGAGGTAGGTAAACTTCCTTACCTCTGAATTCTCCATAGAGTAATGCTGCTTAGAGTCTTAAGTATAGGTTTCTTTAAAAATACCCCATATGCTGTTTTTCAAGTTGTTTACCCAAATAGTTAATTTAAAATAAGTAAGATCTTTATATAATTTGTACTATATAATCTATTTAAAAATACACTTATTCAATGTACAGATGCCAGTTCTTGCAGTTTGAGAATCTTATCTTTCTGCGTTTCCCTTCTCTTTCTTTCACCATAGGTTTGGAAGGCATTGCTCAAGGAGATGCCTATTTCTGTATTGTTGAGAAATTTAGGAAAGCTGACAGCAAATTCAGTGCTTGAACCACGAGGTTCAGAAGTGGCAATAGTATGTGAAAAACTGAGAAATGAGAAACTGCTAAAAAAGGTAAGAACTTCTTTATAATCAGTGCCAGCCTTTGTGGATTTTAATTTTTAGAGTTTGGTTTATTCTTTTTAAAAACTGCAGTTTTATGCCTGTAACATTATTTTAAAACTTCTAATTTCTTATTTGATTCCCCACCTGCTTTCTGAAACTTTCTGATAAATTAAGTGTATTGGCAGCTATTGGATCTTTTCTTAAATGAAGGTTGTGGCAAGCTTTGCTTGTTGGGTTCATCAATTTCTTCTGAGTCTTGTAATTTTTAAGTGAGTTAAGAAAATAGCATAGTAGCTGAGAGGAAAAAGAAGATAGGCAAGGAGACTTTCTCCTTGCAGATTTCTTTACTAACCATCAAAGTGATAAGAAGAAAAGAGGATTCCCCAAAGGGAGAGTAGAATTTTCAGGGACTTAATCAAAGATAGAGGACAATGCCTTGACCAGCAGTTTTGTGAGTTGGGAAGATTAAAAGGAGGACACTTCTTCAGCACCAGAGCTGAATTGAGCACAACAGCAAAAGTCCTTTTTTCCCCATCCTGCTGTAATTCCTTTTCTCTGGTTTCTTCCTTAATCATACACAGGCACTGGAGAAGGGAGAACAAAGATCATGGTGCAATACCTTGCTGGAAGATACACAATGGACAGGCATTCAGATTTACTGAGTTCTGCTGCTGGCAGTGGTTAGACAGAAGCTCTCCTTTATGATAAAGATACCAAATGTTGATAAAGTTACATAATTCAAGTTTATATATGGAAAACAAGAAAAATATATTGTTTGGAAAGTTTTATAGCATGAGAAAAATGAATGCTATGTTCCAAAAATAATTTCTTTCCAGTGTTTACTGTATCTGGCATAAAACTAGTTTTAAGTTGGATTTTTTCCTTGCTCAGCTCCTTTCTCTTCAGCTGGGCAGGGACTTTCTCCTACTGGAAGCCTGAGATAGAAAATAGGACTGGACAATCATAGAGCTGCAAAATATTACCAGAATTCTGGTGATGGCATCACATTTGGTGTTAATTGGAGGATTCTTGGGAGGGAGTGGGGTCCATTATCAGTAACCCACAAGAATCAGTTCATCCAACACCTGTGTAAAGACTGCATGAACTCTTCAGATTTAACAAATTTAAAGTAACTGAATACTAAACCTGAGATTTTTTGTAGAAGGAATTTATTTTCACATTTAGTTTGTTACTTTAAGGAAGTTAAATTTTCATACCCTTATTTTTGATTTCTACCTGTAGGGTAGAATACATCCCTTCCATATTTTGGTTGCATTAGAAACCTATAAAGCTGGGCATGGAAGCAGAGGGAAGCTTTGGTGGCGTCCTGATGAAGACATTTTAGAAGCTTTAGATGCCTCATTTTACAAAGCTTTCAAGGTAATAATAGTTCTCCAATTTGTTAAGCTTTTTAAGAGTTCTGTGTTTTCTGAAAGCTTATCAAGAGCAGTTCCTGGGGTGGGTAACAATTCTGAAACTTTGGCAACAGCACTGTCCTGATGTTACACAGAAAGAGTAAAACATGCCCACTTTAGGATTGAAAGCTGCAGAAGAAATTAATACATAAATTATGTGTACCTGTTACTTTTTTTCTTTTATTCTTTCAGACAGTTGAACCAACAGGAAAACGCTTTGTAATTGCAGTTGATGTCAGTGCATCAATGACACAAAAGGTTTTGGGCAGTGTGCTCAATGCCAGCACAGTTGCAGCAGTAATGTCTATGGTGAGGCTTTCAGTTTCTTTTATTTATAATTGTTTTCAGCTTGCATTGCTTTTCTGATACAGAGGTGCTCTAAATCTGGTCAGAAATCAGGAGGAAACTTACATATAATATTCTTTGGGTACAGAAGGTGTGACCTTGTGCCTCATTGCTGAAGGGTACTGGCAACCATATTCAGAAACATCTGTCTGAAGAAGTTGCTTTCTGTTGTAAATCAAAGTGGTCAGGGCAGCTCTTTCACTTATCTTAGCCATAATAAAATGGCTTACTGTAAGTGAAAAATGAAAACTTTATCTTACACATTTTAATTTTTTCAGAGTCATTCATAGAATAATACAGATTAGATGAAGAAATATTGGGATAATTCTTCTGTCTGAGTTACCAGTGTGGCCTTTATTCACAGTCACTTTCCCTTCAGTATTCTAAAGCTTCTTGTTTTGTATTCTTGTATTGCAGAGGAGAGAACTTTTGTTGGTGTTTAGAAATGCTCGAGGTTTGGTGTCAGAGAGAAGAAAAATGGAAGTATCTTTAGCTACAGTAATTAGAGCTGTTGTTCAGCTCTTTTTGCAGTGTTTGTTTGCAGTAATGTTACAGAATATTTAAAGTGTAGAGTGAACCATTACTGTTTATGAGGAGCCATGGTGACTTAAATACAAAAGCATTTGTCATGCTGTGTGTTTGGTAGGAAATGGCTCAGTTCAGACATTAAAAATAAAGAGGAATATAACTGAATTATTTTTGTCTCCCTCTTTCTCAGGTTGTAGCACGGACTGAGAAGGATTCCCACATTGTTGCCTTTTCACACGAAATGGTCCCTTGTCCAGTGACAGCTGACATGACCTTACCTCAAGTTTTAGTGAAAATGTATGAAGTATGTAAAAAAAAAAGTCTCAGCAGTTACACTGTATTGTCTTTGTAATCAACTCTACTATCTTGTTTAATCTGTATCTCTCTAGTAAGGGATTGGATTTCTTTTGGTGCATTTGATTTAGAGAAAGCCTAGTGAATGTTGTTATTTCATTTGCTGGATGTTAAACATTGTGATTTAGAATGGCAGTGCTAGGTCACAATGAGTTAGTTTGAAAAGAATATTTTAAAAAACTCAAACAAAAAAAACCCTGGACAAACTAAGATAAAATGACCAAGTTTAGCAAAAAAGCCTCTTCATGTAATAACATATGGTAGAACACGAAGCTTGCATCAAAAGTAATTTTTCCATAGTTTGTTAATTTCTGTATTAATGTGTTCCATGTATATTTATTTTTGTCTCTCTAAGATTCCAGTGGGTACCACTGATTGTTCCCTTCCAATGATATGGGCTCAAAAAACTCAGACAGCTGCTGATGTCTTCATTGTATTTACTGATAACGAGACCTTTGCTGGGAATGCTCCTCCTGCAATTGCCCTTAGAGAGTACAGAGAGGTAAATATACTTCTGACTGCTTATGATTAATAAATACTGTACAAGATAAGTACCAGCTCTAAAAATCTCTTAGAGATTGGACTGGTTGTGGCCTTCTCCTGTAAATAATTATATATTGTTAAAAAGTTATCATTTCTGCAGTTAGGCAGAATTAGTGCACGTATTGCACTAATTGTGCATGTTTAAAACCACGGAATTGCTAAAAGGATTTGTGATTAGCCTGCCCTGCTTGGTGTGCTGCAGTGTCCATGAAACTTTCTTACTCAGGAACTGTATGAATTTCTGCATCCTCTATATAATGGATGGAATACATTTTTATAGGTGTTACAGAATGAAGTTTGGCTCTCAGAGCTAAGGTTAACTTTGATGTCTGCAGTAGATAGCAAAAAGTTTCAATGAAGTAATGAAATGTCAGTAGGATGAGGTGACAGTATCTTGTGAAGAAAGCCCGTTGTGTTTTAAAGGGACTGCTCTAAGTTGTACAGCTGCATAATTTTACAATAGAACAAAGACAAATGCTTCTTCAAGTACATTGCTACTGGGAGCTCTTATTTATTCAGCAAACAAGCTTTTATGCTTTAAAGAAACTATTTTTTAAACTACCAAAAATACATTTGTCGGGCATGGGTGTATGGACTTTAATCTTTACATAGTCTCCACCCAGTTGAAATGAATACCAAAAGTCTTTAATTTGGTTTCCTTGGTTGAGGTTAGCTGCCATCCCAGTGCTGACAGGCATCCTGCAGTTCTCTTCTGGCATTCCTCATTTCTGTCAGGACAGCTCTTCAGACAGCAGCTTAGGCAAGCACAATTTGGCCCTCTGGCATATTTAGGTTGCTGCATATGTGCATGTTTCCCTCTTATATGTGTTTTCTGATATTTTTTGCTGTCCTTCCTCCAGAAAATGGGTATTCCTGCTAAGCTGATAGTTTGTGGAATGACCTCCCATGGTTTTACGATCGCAGACCCAGATGACAGAGGCATGTTGGATATCTGCGGCTTCGATACAGGAGCTTTGGATGTCATTCGAAACTTCACTTTGGATTTCATTTAAGTTTTTTAGGCATCTGCTCTTCCCATGGGTCCATTGCTGGCAACAGGCTTCACCCTGGGAACTCCCAGCCAAATATACTTTTATTAGCATATGGCATATTGTATACATATCAGAATATTATGGGAGGTGGTGGCACTTGAAGCATCTCTGACTAGAGCTTCTCACTAAGGTGTTTGTAAGGTTGAACAGAACTTGAGTCCCATGCAAATCCAACAGATTCAGAGAAACTCAGCACTTGCATCTCTAGTGTCAAACTGTAGCCAGTGATCCCCCTGCTGTTGGAGGTGGCAGCCACGTGTCACCGCTGTCACCATGCAGAAACACCCTGTGCATTTGGACACTCCTGGTGATGGCTGGCAGTGCAGTCACACTGCCCTTCAGAGCCCTGCAGCACAGCTGGCAGCCCTGCTGCACACCCCTTCACAAAGGCATCTCCACTCCTCAGCCACCTTCCTTGTCTCCAGTACTCTCATTTTCCCGAGGCAGTTGGTTTTTTTCCTATACACACACTCAAAATTATCATTGGACTTAATTACCCCAGCCTGGGGTCTGTGGGAGCTGGAGCTGCACAGAGCATCATCCCTTGTGTGATATCACAGTGACTGTGCTCTGAGTCCTGCGGGCCAGCAACAGCCAGTCTGGGTCTGTCCCAGAGGGCAGACAGGACCCCCTGTTATGATGGGATGTTGGCAGGAGCACAGTGTACTTTTCAAACCCTTAGTCCCCGAGCTTCACCCAAGTCTTCCTGGCCAGCCTGGCCTGCACCACGTGGATCACCTCATCCCTGTTGTCCTCAAGTTCCACAGCATCTCCTACCTTGAAGAGAAGGGTGGCTTTTCCTGGGCCCAAGGAAGATACCACCACAGCAAACACTTAATGCCAGCATGGTGGACCCTGCTCTTGCAGGTCTCTCACCAATGCTGGAGTCAGCCCAGACACCAGCTTGGCCACATCCAGCTCCTCAGCAGGGTACGTGAAGAGGGCCACCATGTTGTCCAACTCCTCGTGGACTTTGGAGCTCTTGTGCTGTGAGTACCCCTGCTGCAGCAGCAGGCCCAGCACCTGCTGAGGACATGGAGCCTTCATCAGCTACAGGAGCAGGGGTTGGACTGCACGATGACCACTTCTTGTCCCCCAGGACGTCAGCAGCAGCAGAGACCAGCGGTGCCAGGAAGCAGATGGATCACCTCCAGAGCACTGAGCACCACCTTGGAGTCGTCGAGGAGGGTGTAGAGGAAGCTGAGGAGCCCCAGAGGCCAGACTTTGGCCTTCTAGGTTGAGAGAGTCCCTGGCAAACAGTCCTGAAGGGGAAAGGGGTCCAGGAAGGCTGGGCATTCTTCAAGGATGTTAAAGATGCAGGAACAGGCTGTCCCCATGTGCTGAAAGATGAGCCAGTGGGGAGAAGACTGGCCTGATTGAACAGGGAGCTGTCACTGGAACTCAGGGAAAAAAGACCTTTGGAAGAAGGGGCAGGCTGCTCTTGAGGACTACAAGGATGTTGCCAGGCTATGCAGGAAGCTTAGAAAAGTAAAACCCCAGCTAGAAATTAATTTGGCAACTGCAGTAATAGATAACAAAAAATATTTTTACAAATACATCAGCAACAAAAGGAGGGCCAAGGAGAGAATCTCCATCCTTTATTACATGGGAGGGGAAGCATTGCCACAAAGGATGAGGAGGATGAGGTACTTGATGCCTTCTTTGCCTCAGTCTTTAACAGTCAGACCAGTTGTCCTTGGGAAGACGGAGACAAGGAACAGAATGAAGTCCCTGTAATTCAGGAGGAAACAGTGACCTACTGCTCCACTTAAATGTTCACAGGTCTGTGAGGCTGGATGGAATCCACCCAAACCACTCTCCACCATTTATCATCAATCCTGGCTAACCAGGGAGGTCTCAGGATGGCTGGAGGTTGGCCAGTGTGACACCTGTTGAGCAGAAGGGCCGGGAGGAGGATCCAGAAAACCACAGGCCTGTCAGCCTGACCCTGGTGCCAGAGAAGGTTATGGAGCAGATCATCCTGCTCACATGGCATGTGCAGGACAGCCAGGGATCAGGCCCAGCCAGCATGGCTTTATGAAAGGCAGGTCCTGCCTGACCAGCCTGATCTTCTCCAGTGAATTACCTCCCTAGTGGATGAGGGAAAGGCTGTGGATGTGGTCTACCTGGATTTCAGGCAATCCTTGGGCACTGTTGATCACAGCATTCTTCTGGAGAAGCTAGGAGCCTGTGGCTTGGACAGGTGCACTGTTTGCTGGCTAAAAAACTGGCTGGATCACCAAGCCCAGAGAGCGGCAAGGACTGAGTCGCATCCTGCTGCTCGCTGGTCACCAGTGGTGCTCCAGGGCTCCCTGCTGAGGCTGGTCCTGTTCACTATCTTCATGGCCGACCTGGACAAGGGGATCGAGGGCACCCTCAGTCAGTTTGCAGATGACACCAGGCTGAGCCAAAGAGTTGATCTGCTGGAGGGCAGGAAGGCTCTGCAGAGGGATCTGGACAGGCTGGATCCATCAGCCAAGGCCAGCTGTACTGGGTTCAACAAGGCCAAGTTCTGGGTCCTGCCTTTGGGTCACAACAGTTCCAATGCTCCAGGCTGGGGAAGAGTGGCTGGGAAGCTGCCCAGTGGAAAAGGACCTGGAGGTGCTGGTCAAGAGTGGGCAAACAAGAGCCCAGGAGGGCAAGAAGGCCAAGGGCATCCTGGGCTGGATCAGGAATAGTGTGGCAGCAGGACCTGGGAAGGGATTGTTCCTCTTTACGAGGCACTGGTAAAGCTGAACCTCAAATGCTTTTTGCAGCCAAGCATTGGAACAGGCTGCCCAGGGAAATGATGGAATCATCATCCCTGGAAGCATTCCAAAACCACGTGGATGTGGTGCTTAGGGACATGGCTCAGTGTCCCTAAACACCATGGGGGGACCTGGCAGTGTTGGGTTGATGGTTGGACTCGATCTTAAAAGCTCTTTTCCAACCATCATGATTTTGTGGTTCTTTGTTACTTTTTTGTGAAGGGAAAACAAGAAAAGCAGATGAGGAATCTCTTTTTCTATTTTTCCTGTTGCACACAGTTTAAAATACCAGTGAGAAGTTTGCTAAAAGTGGTTACAGGGTTACATAGTATATAATTTAATACCATTTATAGTAGATTAAAAATACAGAGAGATTTTTAATTTCCCCCGTTGCTGTGGAATGCTTATTTGCAGGAATAAATTCATGAGTTACTTCTAGAATGGTGCTGGAAACAAATGGGCTTAGTATTTTTAATAATGGCAATTTAACAGCAACTTCATTGAGAGGGAATTTTCTTTGGGCTTTTCTAAATCTTTGTATTTTAAGTGTTACTAATGCTCAACAGTTTCCATGGTTACAGTTAAAATCTACAAAAGAAGTTTTTTCTGGTATGTATTGAGACCATGTGACTGTGATACAGTGTAAAAGTTACCCAGGGACATTTTATACTGATAAAACTGAAAGTGCAAGAGCTCATGCTAATCTTTTTCTCTCTGGATTATCATCTGGGTTTTCAGGAGGAAATACCTCCTTAGATAAATCAAGGGGAAGTTTCTGCACAATACAGTTTCAGAAGCACTAGTTTAGAATTAAAAGGCTTTACAGGAAGTTCCGAAAACGTTTTTTGGTAGAAAAAGGCCTTGGAAATGACTGGGATGTCACATTCAGTCCTTGTCACAGCTTCAAGAAGCATCAGCACACTTTCAGTGAGCAAGACCACCAGGTGCATGTGTCTTGGCCTGCTCACCAAAGCTGAGTGGGAACATCCAGAAACGAAAAGCTACTTTCTTTCTTTTCTTTTTTATTGTTTTTTTTTTTTTTTCAAAAGAATGTATTCAGTGACTCAGAAACAATCTTCCTAACAGGAGAGTATTTCATTTTTAAAAATCTTTTTGTAGATTAGTGTTACTTCTGATTTCATAAATTAATTCAAGCTAACATATTTCAAAACTACCTCCAGTTTATAGTGACCAATTCTTAAAAACTTTTATGAACTGTACAGCTGCCGCCTTCATGTTCACAAATTCTTGTTTAGGAAGTGATTGAAACTGGACTCTTTTTTTTCCTAATTTTTAGTCTGATAGTAACAGTGTGACAAGGAGAAAGCCAGTGAGTATTCTACCACTTTGGAACAGAAATGGATAGCAATTTATGTGTATATGTATTTAATTCTGTGTTTTATATATGTGTGTATAGGGGGAAGTTAAAAGATCTCTTTAGTAGATCAGTCTTAGAAGATTAGAAAGGTTTTTTAGTGATGCTTTTACGACTTCCTCTAAAACGTATGTATGTCAGCCTCTTTTATGCTAATGCTGGCTGTTTTAAACAGTGAATTTGGTGTTAATTTGAAAATAATTATGATTTATAAAAATATCACGTTTACCCATAGTGGTAAGCGACAAGTAAGACCATATTTTTCTGCCTAAAACCCAAGCTTTTAAATGTAAAATTGAAGTTCCTACTGTACTTTTGGTACTTGTAACACTTTTCATTATGCCTCATTCCTATTGATTATAAATTCAAAGCTTGCGTTCTGTAGCAGGGATATCTCTTTTGGTGCTAAAATAGGATGTTACATGTTACTGAAGGTATTCTGCTACTTACATACACTCTCCCTTAATGCATGATCAATCCAGTGAGGGAAGCCTTTCCTGACATTAAAGCAGGGCTTAAGGAGCTGCAGGGTAGAGTATTGCCTTTCAGCCAACATGAATGTATCACTCCTGAATTATCACTGCTCTGACAGAATGCTTGGAGGACACAGGACTGCCAGCAGCTCCTCAGGTGACTTCTAGAACAAAGCAAGTGTTCCTACAAAAGCTGAGACGTAGCACTTTTGAGTTTGGAAAAAGAAAATCAGCCATTTCTTGTAAAAAACTGTGCATCATTTTTAGGGTCTAAGCAAAGCACCGTGAATTTGGGGAGTAAACTCATTTGCTCATACATGTTAATGATTATTTCAAGTAAATGCACTGATGTGTTGGGGTTGGGTTTGGTAGTAATGTGTTTTCAATGACACAATAGTCAAACATCTCATTAGGTGTTTCCTTCTAAGCTAGAGATGTCAGAAATAACTGATAGATGAGTATCTTTTGCAAGTACTTTTTCTTATTTGGAGTAGTATTTGTGAAGTAATAGGAAATATTTTGGACTAAATATAAAATGAAAACTTAAAACAGGTGTTTCAAATAAATTTATTGCAAATAAAAATTAGAGTAGTTACTAACAGATTGAATGAACAGTTATAGTGGTGTTGCATCTTTGGAAGCAGTCCAGTTTAAAAGGCAATTCCTTGAACTAGAGTGTGGAAGTGCAAGTGAACTTTTCAGTAGGACTGATAGAAATTGTAGCTCCCTGTATCTGTTGACACTGGATAGCTGTGACCAATGATGAAAGGTAGTCATCCCTGCTGGGGTACAGAATATGCTCCTAAACATTTATAGTATCTCTGGACTAAAAACATTGTTAGAAATAGGATATTCTCAGTGGTTTATGTGATGTAGAAGCAGCACTGATGAGACCACATTGTCATGTGCTCCTCCTTCAAGATTTGCACAGAGAGGGGAAACTGAAGTAAATGCTGACACCTGAAATTTTAGAGTATGTGGGCCTTTGTTTCTGGGGGTTTCTTTCTGGTTATGTCATTCTCTTCCAGTAAGGGCATGGAAGAAGGATGCTTCATATTCCTTGACTGATAGACTGGATCATTTTTATCTGCCCATACACTGAATTTTAGGGGACAGCATGACTCACTGCCATAAAATGCTTTTGTCCTGTTTCTAGTCTTTAGGTATTAAACTGATACTATCTAGACATGTAAAGAGGCCATAATTATTGTTATGCTTCAAAAAAGAACAAAAAAAAGTGAGCTAAGATGAAGTTGCTAAGCTTAAGCTTTAGTTCAGTGTACAATAAACAACCTACCCTTTCACCAAAAGGGAGACTTTCAGAGTAATAGTGGTCTTTGCATTGGAGGAACAGTGACTGAAAAAGCAGAAAAGGGGCTATAATTGTGCACTGCAGTTTATCAGTAAACTTTGAGCAGGGAGAAGTTTAAAGCTAGTTAATTTTATTCAAAATAATGAGTAAAGGTAAGTCTAAATGCAGAGTGTAATTGCAGACTGGACAAATGCAGGTTTCCTGATACCTAACAGAGTTAACTGGTTTCAGTGTGACTGCCACTTCACTGTGACCCCCTTGGCAGTTCTGGAGCATTAGACTTTTCTGTCTAAGGCTGTGATGTTTGGGCACTTTAGCTTTAAGAAAGAAGAAAAGCAAGTTGTGACTGGAAGCACAGCAGAGGTGAAACATTCTTCTGTAAATTGGGATGAACATCAAAGGCCAGGTTTGTTCACAGAAGGGACACAATCAGCAATGTGGAGAGGGCAGGAGGCTCTTAAAGCCAGGGAGTTTTTAAAAATAATGCAGTGAGCACATCAGCATTGTGCAATAAATTCAGTAATGACAATAATTTTGCCAGGAAATAGAATTTATGTCAGGAGTTTTAGAGCTGGAGCAAGGAGTAGGAGAGTTTGAGGTGCTTGTAGAATTAGACTGCAGTCCTCTGTGTTTCAAAAACGAGAAGTCTGAAGGTGGGTGTAGCTCAGAGGTCAGCAAGGCCAGTCGAAGTGCCCACCTTGTGAGGGCTGCTAATAGCTGGCACTAAAATACCTTGCTTAAAACCACTGTTAAACCTGTTGATTAAACATAAATCTTAAGGGGGTTTATGTTCTGTTACATTGCTGTTGATAACTGGTGCCCATAAATGGGTATGGCTTTAAAAGGCTGTTCAACAAAGTTCATATTCTTGGCTTAAAAACACACCAGCAGTTTGGAAAATGTATTTCAGTAATGGCTCTGTCTGTAGAAACACTATGAAGATTTTTGTCTGCATTGCAAATGCTGCTTAACCCCATCCCGAGCTCACAGCCACTTCTGCTGCTGCTTTACCCTTTTCTCTATTAGCATTGGGGTTTTTTCTCCTTCTCCATCTTGTCACCTCAGGCCTATACTTGAATCTTTTTCACAAGCTCTCATCCATTCCTCTTTTTTTTTATTTTATGCCTCTGTTCTTTTGCCTTCTTGCTGTCACTGACTGTGCTCACTTAGCTCCCTGCACCAGAACTGATGGCATAGTATTTATCTTAACTTTTTAAATAATGAATATTTTTTCTGTCCTTTAATTTTATAAATCTCTTACGAAACATCTAATTTGCTGTATCTGTCAGAATTTTGGTAAAACTTAGTGTAAAAATCAGTGACAAAAGTATACTTTATTTATTTACAAAAATCCAACATCTGCCAGTGAATGGCTTTATTTGAAAACAAGTAACCTCTTACAATTGGCTTTTCAAGTGTAAAGCTTTTTTCTAGAATTAGTTCAGTGATTTGAAACTTTTCATTCTGTTCAACAGTATCAAGCTGCTGTCATGCAGAATTAGGAGAATAATTAAGTATTCATTTAAATTAATATTCTGAGTAAACAGGCAGCTTCTTTGCAGTGTTGACTAGAGAAAGTCTTCAAAGAATAGGCTGTAGAAGTAAACCTAAGTGAAGAATCACTTGTCTTGCTTCTGCTTTTGATCCTTTTCCTTTAGTTTCCCTGAAATTCCACCAGTTTCTAGGTTTATTTTGCTGTCTGCAGTGGTTTGCAGTGCACAGATATGCTGTAAGCAGCTGTTCTAATGACTTCCTTGCTGGAATGGTAGAGATTTCATCTTCCCATGACACAGCAGAGTGTAGAAATGGCTGAGCAAGAGTTCTGGGGGAAAGGTAAAACACTGACCAGGACAGTGGTTTATGGATGTGCTGCTCTGAGGGAAATCATACAAGATTAGGTCATTTTAGCAGGAGGTATGGTGTCTTTAAATAGGTGTGCTTACATATCTGGATTTATGATTTTGATACTGTAAAGCCCTGTTTCTTTAGGTATTTCTGCATTCTGAGTTTAAGTTTAAATATATATATATTTGCATATATATGTGGTATGTTGAGAACTTTTACAAACGCTTCATGTTACCAGCTTAAGAGTTAAGCACAACTAGTTACAAATAAAATGTCTTTTCTTTCTCCTGTGAAAGTGCAGTTCTACTCTTTAAAAACAATTCTGTATTTGTAAAGCAACACATGGGCACATTTACAGCTCTGTGTGCTTCATTAAATAACTCAGTGTTTTGTTTCCAGCTTCTAGTGCTTCTTAGAAACATGGGATTTAAGCTGGATGAGCAGGTATCCAGATCTTTTAGTGGATAAATTTTAACATTCAGATCCCAAGGCAAGCGTATTTTAAGATAAACAGCTTTGTCTGGGAGACAATACTGGGGAAAAAAAAAAGAAATTTTTTAATGACTATTCTTGAGTTTCTTAATTTTGTTGGGGTGTTTTTGTTTTGTTTTTTTTTCCTGGAGTAGAACCACACTTTAACTGCCATATCATGTTTAATTAACTTAAACATAATATGGCTTTGTGCCATCCAGTAACAAAGGCACTGTCTTGCTGCTACTTTCTATGAAATTGTACACAATTAATGAAAAACTGTTTGGATGGGGAGCCTTAATATGGTTAAAAAGAAACATAATTAACCCTTTGGGTGCCTTAAGCTAGATCTTATTTAAGAAGGGGCACTCACTTGGATTTGCAGGCACACACACCTTGTTTCAACAGCTGCAAGAGAATTTGCCTTAAGTGACAGTGCCCTGGGACTTCCAGAACTTGGAACTCAAAGGGTTATTTTAGACTACTGGTTAAAAAAACAAGCCCCTAAACAGGGAACAAAATGAAAAGGTTTTTGAAAAATTCCTTTGCATACTATTGTTATTATTTTTACATGATGCGTTTATCAGCTTCGGGGACAAAATTACTGTTACACTTCTGAATAAAACATCACTGGCCGAGGAATTCTACACAGAGAAAAAGAATATTTGGTATTCTTATAGGACTGTATGTGTAAAATAAATTTATTAAGTGTAACTTCAGAGAGATATGCACATTTGTGTGTTTACCTTGATGACTGTGTCTTAGCACCATACAGTAAACTGCAATAATTAAAGTGAAACAAGGTCAGTGTGTTTAATTAGCTGATTACACATTAAAGATGCACAATGCAGGCAACTGTATACTAAAGACTTTCTACAAATGATGCAGTGTAAACTTAGTTCAAACCTGCATCACAAAAATGGAGCTGTCAAGTTTAAATGATACTCTTGCAGTCCTAGTTTGCTGGAATTAAAAGTTGATGCTTTTTTCCCTTGAGGGGAAGAAGTAGTTTAGGTACATGCAGTGCTGAAAGCAATGGAAATAACAGAGTCTTAATTCACAAAAAGTGAGTAAAAAAATTCATTGACTAATGTTTTTATTCTAATATGTGCACCTTTAGTTGTGTAATGATCCCTTTAACTGAAGAATGGGATATAATTTTCTACTTGCATATGAACTTCTTTGAAATAACCAAGAGTCTTGGCATTGCCTGGTCTGGCTTTGGATGTACATTGTACTGAAACTATGGAATCTTAGTCATTTCTTTTGGACTGAAAGTTAAAATGGCTAGTAAACTGCATTCTGACTGTAGAATTTAAGTACTAAATAAACTCTATGCATATTAGAGCCACTTCACTTGGTCTTATGTTTGCTGCTATTGTTGGATTGGTTGTACCATGGTCTGCAGCTGCAGCTGAGTGCCCGAGCTGCCTGGCCCCTGTGGAAGGACATTCCTGAGTGACAGTAAGACTGATACCTCACAGTGCAGAGTAAAGATGAAAGCTATCACTCTCTAAAGCTGCCAGAATCTTTATTCCCTCTTCTGTTCCACTGGACACACGATTTGGGAGTTGGGTGATGAGGCACTGGAATACAAGAGAGGCAGTCGTGCACGTACAATATCACTACAAAATGGGTTTGCTTCACACTTCCTTCATTTCACTTTTACAGGGAAGAATTATATTTAAAGAAACCATTAAATTAAACTGACAATTTATTGAGACAAAGCTAGAAAGCAAAGCCCTCAGGATTCTTTTTGCACAGTCTGGACTTCCCTGGAGCAGGGTGTAATCACCATGAAATGACATCGCTGTCTCACTAGGAGCCCCAAGAGTTACATAATGTTTGCTAATGACCATTTGGGTTGTGGGAAAGCTGAGGCAAGGGCACCAAGTAATTTGCCAAGTCCGTAAAGTCTGTCAGAGAGTGATCTGTGATTCAGAAAGCCATGGTTTGAGGTTGTCAAGTGCAGCTCGTGCAGTGTGTGCGTGATCTTCTGAATTCATCTGAACTTCTGTTCATACAAAGGAAGATGAAGCTAAGCTAGAGATGGTTGCTCAGGAATTTGCTTTCATCTGGCACTGATGAATTAAAGGAAGCAGTTTGCCTTCCTCATGAAGCTTTTGAGTATCTGTTGCACCTCCAACACAAGTCCCATTGATAAACACTCTTGGGACCTATCAAGAAAACAGAAGTTACATTAGTTACATCTTGGGAAAAGGTAAACATTCAAGCAAACCCATGTGGACTCCAGTAAACACAATTATTGTGTTCTTCTAGATGTGTGTATAATATTAGTGTACAACCCATACTTTTCCATAGTATTTACAGAGGTGGGAAACTTCGTGTGCCACTCAAAAGTGGGATGAAGTCCCTGTGATTGTAATAAATTCCAATAATTGAATCAAGTGAGACTATATAAAATAAAATACATGTGTTAAACACAATGGTTTAAATATACAAGTGAAAAATGGCTTTGATACTTCAGTTATTTCAGTGGTACTATGGAAAAGGTCAACTCTGAGGGACAGGCAGAGGAGTTCTAGAAGAAGAGACAGAACCTTTCTGCAGTATTTAATTTAGGAGCTTGTATCCTAAATTTAACTGTCTCAAAACAAGCAAGGACTTGCTGTGGATATAGCCCAAGAGGGATGTGTGCAGTCCAAGCTGTTACTTGTTATGTGTAAGAGAATATACTCACTGTTCTGGCACCAGTCATCTCTTCCAGAACATCTTGGAACTGCCTTCCATTTGTATTCATGTCCAGCTCCACAGCTGTGTAATTCACATTCAAACCCTCAAACAGGTTTTTTGCCATTTTGCAGTATGGGCATGTTGTTTTAGAGAAAATCACCACGCAGTTGTGTGAAATAACATCCTGTGTGTTCAAAAGAAAGTTAAAGTCAGTGAGCTTTAAGGCAGTGCACTTTGAACACTGTTGAACAGTCATGAAAACTAATACACAAGTTAAAAACCTGCTGTTACGGTAACAAACACAGGAAAACCTCTGCTGGCACCTCTGAAGGCAGGTCTGCCCTGCACCTGGTTCCACACTGAGCACCAGGTGGAGTGTGTGGTACAGCTCTGCTCTGCAGTCTGCCCAACCTGCTGCATCTCCCTGAATTGTTTTGGACAGTTTTCCCTGTCTCTAAGGCACTTGGGATGTGCCAGTGGTGAGCACAGCGACCAAAAGCAGTGCGTTGAAGATATACCCTTATCGCTTTACTGTAAACTCAAGGGGATTTCAGGCTATCATTTAACACCAGTAAATTTATTAAGAGCCAATTTAACTTCGCTTGGTATCAGTAAGTTTACAAGGTTCTATCCCCAGTGTCGACACCAGCACTGAATATGGGTAAAGGAGTGGGTGCAGCCTAGGAAGATTCTGTTCCAGGGCTGTGGATAAACAAAGCTGCCAGCATGACTTGATAACCATCATAAATTTAGGAACAGGTTCAACAGGCAGAACTATTTATAGCATTTCTTTGTATAAATAAGAAAAGGTTTGAAGCAACTGGCTTTTATAAATGCTGAAAATCGGTAAAAGCCACATAGATAATGTTACCTGTATTTGATTCACGACAGCATCATTAGACAATCCTGCAGAAGCGGGCTGGCTGTTCCCCATTCTAGAACTAAAAAGAAACGACAGTCAGATATCTGAGCTTTCAGAGAAACTCCTCATTTCCTGTTTTGTTTCGACATTTAACTGACTCCTCCATGCTGGTTCCCTTGAGCTGCAGCACCTGCAGCCACCCAGGTTCTCGGGAGCCCGCGGGCAGGGCAGCAGCGGCGTGCGGCGGCTGCGGGACAGCGCGGCGGTGCCGTTACCGGTGACAGCCCCGCGCCGCCGGTGACAGCCCCACGCACACGTGTGACACACGTGTGACACCCGCCACGCCGCCCGAGCAGCCCCGCGCTCCTGCCGCGCCGGGGCCCCCGGCACCCCGCCCCGCTCCGCTCCCTGTCCCCATCCCTGTCCTTGTCCCCAGCCCAGTCCCTGTCCCGATCCTAATACCAGTCCCGGTTCCGGTCGCTGTCCCGATCCCTATCTCTATCCGTGTCCCGATCCCGATGGTTATGCCACTCCCCGTGCCGATCCCAGTTCCGCTGCGGTGCCGGTCCCTGTTCCAGACCCTGTCCTTGTCCCCATCCCAGTCCCGGTCCCGGTCCCTATCTCTGTGGGTGTCCCGATCCCGATGGCTATCCCATTCCCAGTGCCGATCCCAGTCCCGGTGAGGTGCCGGTCCAGATCCCAGTCCCGGTGCCGATCCCTATCTCTTATCGGTGTCCCGGTCCCGGTGGCTATCGCATTCCCAGTGCCGATCCCGGTGCCGGTCCCAATCTCTATGGGTATCCCGATCCCGATGGCTATCCCATTCCCATTCCCGGTCCCGGTCCCGGTCCCGGTCCCGGTCCCGGTCCCGGTGCCGGTCGCTATCTCTGTGCGTGTCCCGATCCCGATGGCTATCCCATTCCCATTCCCGGTCCCGGTCCCGGTCCCGGTCCGGCGCCCCCGGCCCGCACTCACCGCCCCCCCCAGACCGCGGCCGCGCGG
>VZTN01000069.1:1161094-1292242 GCA_013400515.1 Erpornis zantholeuca
GGTGTCCCGCGGGTGATTGCTGTCCCCCGGCAGCCCGGCCGGGCAGGGAGCGCTCGCCGCTGCCTTCGGGAACGTTCCCAGCTCCTGCTCTGAGCCAGGAGAGCCGCGGGGCCGGGGCCGGGCCGTTCCTCGGCTCTCGGCGCTCCTGTCCGTGCCGCCCGGTGGAGCCGCGTCCTGCAGACTCATGCGATGAGATGGCAGCAGGCAGCTTCTCCCAAGTTTTCCGGGTGTTTGGTGGAAAAGAGGCGTTATCTTGTGGTTTGGACAACGCTCTTAGGCACATGTGGGATTCTTGGGGTATCCTGCGCGGGGCCAGGAGTTGCACTCGGGTATCCTGACGGGTCCGTTCCCACTCAGCATAGTTTGAGTCTACTGCCTTGGGTTGTCGGGGCTGCTTCTCTTCTCCCGCAGCTCTGATGCACCAGGACAGAGCCAGCGAGGTCCAGACCGACGCTCCCTCCGATGAGCTGTACAGGTGCTCTGCCCCCACCTGAGGCCTCTTCCTGGGCAGGACCTAATGCAGGCTGTTTCCTAGTTGGTCTTATCGTCATAAACCAGTAGAGAGAGTGTTTATGTGGCTTAAATTATTTTATTAGGTAAAATGCTTGTTTTTAGAAAACTTATAGAAAATGAGGGGGTTTACCTGTTGAATTTGCTTGCGTTGGAAGGGAGTTTTTTATTTGCCTTTCCTCAGAATTTAGCAGCTGCTTGCTTTTTAATGTCCTAACTAGAAGGGTTCCAATAATCTCTTTCAAACCTAAGAGAAAAAAAAAATGGTACTTGTTAAAGCTCAGCTACTGATCAAAGAGGGCACATAATTCTGTGAACCTATGTGGAAAAGCAGAAGAACCTGCAGATTTCTCAAAAACCCCTGAACTTGTAGTTGAATCTGACCAGGAATTATATTTTTGTTTTGTTCTCATAGTAATGATATGACTATTACTATCCTTAGTTTGAGAGAGAGAAAGGAAATAAACCTTAACCTGTAGATGGACTTTTGTAGCTGATTGTACTCTATATATTACTAGAAACTTGCTTCTTCAGTACCTGTTTCAGGCTTTCAGAAACTAATTTTGGAGTTATTTGTGCTTCCTGGCTGAGTGGGGGATGCTGGTAGGTAGACTGAAGAGGAATAAAAGTATTTGGATAAGCAGTTAAAAGTCTTGGCTGTATTTTTGCTGGGTGATGTGTAGACAGTTGTGGTGGATTCCTTGCTACAAGTAGCTTTTCCCAAGTGGTAGCAAGTAGTGGTTAAGTAGACAAACAAGTTTCATTGCCCTTGTGCAGGGAACAAGAAACTGATATGCCTGATATGCCAGCCCTGCTCTATTGCTCAGGAGAGCTTGAATTAGACCCCGAAATTGTCACCAAAAGTCTAAAAGCAGCTGGAGAGCAAACTTTGCTATGTACAGCTTTATGTTCCTGGTCAAGAAGGATGTGTGGGTGACCAGAGGATTCTCTGAGCACAGCAGCAGCAGCTCAGAGAGTGAGCGCTCACCTCCTGGGGTACGTGTGTGGTAGAATTTGAGGGGTTTTGTTCTTTGGTTTGTTTGAGGTGAATTAGTAAATACTGGTGTAGACCAGTGGCTTCTGAACTTTTGATAGGATCAGGCTGCTCTCAGTTCACAGCATTTCTTGTCAACCACTGTGGCATTTTGCGTGTCTCAGCTTTAAATTGAAGACACTGTAAAAATGAGACCAGTTCTGCAAGCCATGCTCAGTAGCTCGAACACCACACTTTAGCAGCTGCTAATTTAGGTAATTGCCACACTCAGGAGGGACATTTTCAAAAACTTTCAGATTCTAAACCTTTTATATTCAGGTCACTCGACAGGATCCAAAATATGCTTGCACTGAGCAGGTGCTGGTGTCTTAGTATTTCACAGAGCAAACCTTGAGTTCTGTTTTAGGTGTCCACAGCATGGTTGCTGTAATTGCATCTCCAGCCTGGAGAGAGTAATGCCAGGCTGAAGAGCAGCAGTGGCATTTGTCCCTGCTCGAATTAGAAGTAGTCCCACGAGACATTTAGCTCTGGCTCCTCGAACAGCTCAGCTGGCAAAAGTCAGCAGTGCTGGCCTGCATTGCCTCCTCTCTCTGCTAGCACAAGTGTCAGCCAAACAGGGAATTGGTCTGAGGAACCAAGCCAAGGTAAAGGTAACCTGGAGGAAAAAAAAAGCCAGGGGGAAAAGCAGCTTTAATCTGGTTTAGTTTCCAGATAATAATTATAGAGATACTCCTGGTGGCACATGAAAAAGGCTAGGTGGTCTGAGATGAAGTGGTTTGTGTGTTTTGACCTATGGGCCATGACGAGTGATTATTGACTCTGTTTCAAAACCAAAGGAAGGAATCCATCTACCAGAGAAACTTATTGCTTCGTTTGCCCAGCCAAGGGGCTTGGATGTGCAGCTGAGTTTTTAAACAGTTTTTAGACAGGCTGGCCCTGGGTATTGTCAGTTGTGTGATACTCAGCGTGCTTTGTTTTGTGTTCTTAAAGATTTCTGCTTGGTTTTGTGGATGAGACACAGGCCCTTAGCACCTCTGTAAAACTTCCGGCTTTGAAACGGGAAAGAGGAAATAAAGCAGTTAAAAATGAATAAATTTCTGGTGCCCACAGGTGGAAGGTGAATGGATGAGAAGGAAGTAGGTATCTGGTGTTAAAAACAAGGAGGTGAAACTTGCTCTTTCCTATTATATAAACATTTTCTCAATTTTTAAGCTGGAGTTTATTTTGTAAGAGATTCAACTCTTCCTTATATTTTTACTTTAATGGTTGTTATTCGGTTTGGTGAGGTCTGCCTCCTAAGATTTTAATTTTTTTCTTAAGTAATTGATGCTGTAACTGAATATGGGAAATAAGAGAAGTAATTTCTCTTTCTACTTCGGATGTTTGTAAATTGAATGAGGCAAGCTACCCTCAGATCTGCCTGGTTTTAGTTCTCTGTTTATTTATCATGAGCACACACTGGTGTTGAAATGTCAGTTTAAGCTTGGATTTTCTCCTTGTGTGCAACTGCTTGTCCAATTGATGATTTCCCATTAATGTGCAATATCTTGTCCCCCTAATAAAACATCCTCTTAGAGCTATAATGAGCATGGGGAATTCTTGTGTGTGTGGTTGAAGTGATGAAGTACCAGCTGTGCCCTGCTGAGCTTTGGCAATGGCTGTGGCTTTTGTAATACTGTATTTTTTTTCAGTTAATAGATAGTACTTCAGTATTTGTTTGTTTTTTTTTTCTATTTTGTCATTTATTGCTAAATATTGTTAAAACTTGAGTAGATGACCAGCTGGACTTTTCTATCCTGCTCAGTGCATGTGGCACTTCAAAGAAATAATGAGTTATTCTGAACTAAGACAATCTAAAGTGTTTGTTTTAAAATGAAGTGACAGCTGTATCACGTGACATCATGGCTTTGCTTTGGAGCCAAGCCTGTATGGAGGAAGTTTTTGTTTCTACCAGTGCTCCCTGTATGTTTAGATACCACCTTATCAAAGATCATTACTGTTTTTCTGCTTACTCAAACAGTTCCTTGCTGAGGAATCCAGTTCTGGTGGCTGCCTGTAGTTGTGAAGTTAAGTTTTGGCTTCTTAGTAGTTTAAAGAAAGATCCTGTGTCTACTCCCTTTCCTCTGCAGCAACAAAAAGTACAGGCATCCTCCACCCCAGGCAGACCAGGTTTTCAGAGGCAAGGGGCAGTGGTAGAGCCTTTATTCCACAGTTCTGGTATCCTGAGTCTCTTTTCTCTGCATGTCGTTCATATATTGGTTTTCTCAAGTGTCATTGTGAAGGTAAGGTTTTGAACTTTACTGCTAATGAGTTCTGATCAGGCCATTGGGCACTCTTAGCTAATTTCAGAAAAGTAATGACAAGCAAAGCAGTAGGTGGCGTTAAATCCACCATACTGAGAAAGCAGACTTACACTTCTGTTGGTTTAGTAGATTTTTTTGTGTGGCTCTTTCAGGCTCCATAAAATTGTGACTGAGTATTTTTTTATTTCCTCTCCCTTCCCCCAGTGAGGTTGACACTTCTGTGGTGTGTGTTTTGGTGCTGATGATGAGCCATGAGTAAAGCCATTGTACTCACAGGGAAAACTCTTTTAATGAAAAGGTTTCTTCCTGAAATCTCTTGTTTGTTGAAAATTCTCTACCAGTCCTAAATTTATAGGTTTGGGCTGGTTTTGTGGTGGCTTCTCTTCCTTAGGCTTTCAGGTGAGCCAGCAGTGACTGGGCAATGTGGAGGAGCCCTGTCCTGCCTGGAGCTGCAGTTTGACAGGTCCCAAGTGTGGGTGGGCAGTGGGATTGCTGCTCTTGCTGCTTTCCTGGCTGCCAGGTCTGTTTCTCAGAGCAGTTGGAGTGTTTAGGGAGTAGGTTTTGTTTTGAAACTTGGACAGGCATTGCTTCCTGTAGTATAGCATAATGGGTGAACATGTGAGGGGGGGGAGTTATGCTCAGTGTACTTGAAACCAGGGGTTTATTTGGCCTTGTTTGGTGTGGGTTGTTTTTTGTTTGTTTGTTTTGTTGTTTTTGTTTTTTTTTTTTGTGAATAGTTGCACAGAACAAGTTCCTTTTTAGACTTAAAAGCTGTATCTTTGAAACAAGCTGTTTGAAAGTTGAGATTGAACTTGATGCTGTTGTGTTGCTCTGATGTGGTTTGACTTCAGTATGGGAGCTCACTGGGATTTTGTATCCTACAGGGTTTTGCTGGGTTTGTGTGCAATTAATTTCTAGTCACTCCTTATGTGATCTTTTGGTGACATTTTGAACCTTTTGCTGCCTAGACTTTGTGGAATTTATATATCCCACGTTCTCACTGTGTTTTCTCTAGTTCTGAAAATTCTGGCCTGTTATTCCTGAAGATCACATAATACTTTATTTCATTTGCAGCTGAGTTCTGTTTCTCTGGCTGTCTCACACAAGATAGACAGTTCCTTTGATAATCAGAATAAATAGTGTGACTATGGGGGAATGTGTACTTATGGTTTCCCAAGTCTTGCTTGTTTATTTTACAACTCTTATTTTGGATTATTTTGGACAGGTTTCTTTTATAATTCATTCAGTAAAAAGGCTGCAAGAACTCTGTCACCTGTATTTTTTAGCACAATTGAGTGTTTGGCAGTAGCCTGATAATAATATTAACTGCTTGCTTTTTAAGATGTCATCTGGAAAGAAAAGAGACCTTTTCTGAAAGAGGTTAAATGTTGCAATCTCTTCCTGTGTTACAGGACAGGGAAAGAGGGCCAGCCCAGGGAATACTACACTTTGGATTCTATCTTGTTCCTGCTCAATAATGTGCACCTTTCCCATCCTGTGTATGTCCGTCGTGCTGCGGTAAGTAGACCACACAAAATGGGATTTTCATCTTGTGATAACGAATATGCGTGTAGTTATTTTCAGGGAATGATAGTAACAGCTGGGGAAAGGGAGAATGATATGCAGCAAAGTGTGTGAGTGGTTAAAACAATCACCTCTACAGAAGGATCACATGGCAGGCCGTGTCAGGGTGGAGTATTTTTCCTGACAGTTCACTTCATAACAGATTATTCCTTCAAGCCATCAAATTATGTTTACAACAAGAGTTTGTCAACCAATTATTAACAGTAATGGCAGCATTTATCTTGATATTCTATGGACATAGTTGATTCCAGCACCAACCTATTTCAGGAGTACTTTTGTCCATCTGCTGTGATCCCAATCTAGACAATCCTTTAGTGCCTGAGATGGCAGGGATCTACAGAATGGAGAAAAGCAAAACAGCTTTGGAGTGGAGTTGGAAGTAAGCAATTCAATTAAAAAATTAATTGGTTAAGCCCTACAAATAAAGAAAAAAAAAATTAAAGTTAGGGTTAGGAATTTTTTAAAAGTCCTTTTGATTGCCATTTGACTGCTTTCTATGAGGCCACTCTTCATCTTTCCTGGTGGTACATGGGTACCTGACACAGCAGTGCTGGAACAACATGATTGAGAGACTTGATTTCTATGGATCACCTTGATTTCTATGGCCCCTGGCAGAGAGGTCTGTGTGTGTGTGTGTGTGATAAGAGCTAGTTCTTAACCTTATTTGCAAGTTTGAAGGGAAGGAGGAAAAAGGCTGCCCTTTCTTTCAGTTTCATAGCAGGCTGTATGTTTAATTTTGTGTAGCTGAACATCCTCTAGGATGTGGTTGCACTTTAAGTTTGATAGCTAAACTTTCTTGGGTGGCAGGACATGTGGTCATGTCTTTGTGTGAATGAGTAATTTTCAGTAACAGTGAAAAATCTTCAGCAAGAGTCTCTCTGAGGGAAGAACAGTTTAATTAGTCACATCTGCTTTTTTTCAGACTGAAAACATTCCTGTGGTACGAAGACCTGATAGGAAAGACTTGCTTGCATACCTAAATGGGGAAACATGTGAGTGATGTGCTCTTTTGACTTGGACACACAGTGCTCTTTACTGCTTCATATTCATGGCACAAAGTGAGGGGTAGAAGGGGAGGATAGGGTAACAACAGGCAGTCTGCATCTCAACTGAATGTGCTGAAACTTCTTAAAGTTACTATTTCTTGTGTTTTTTTGATTGTGTTCTGAAATTAACTGTTTTGCTTAGATAGGAGCTGCATTCCCACATGCATGTTTAGAAGTGAACGTTATTATTACTATCACTATTAACCTACTTTGATTAATAATTATGTGTTAGAATGCTTAGCATGTATGTTTTTTCCTTCTCTAGGCTATGGGAAGCTTTCAGTAGTACATTGATCTTGAATGCAAGAAATGTGTGGGATGAAGTCTTCAGTTTAATAAAATATGTCAAATCACTGCTTTGTCAGTCTGGCAGATTTGCCTAGCATTTAATCAACTTAAATTTTTTGTTAACAACAGAGAAAAGAGGTTTCTCTGAGATAGAAAGAAATATCACCTTTATAAGATGCTCTGTTTCGTAGGTGGTCTTAGAATTTTAAGTCTCTGGGAATATGAGATTATTTCTGTAATGTTATGAGTAAAATCACTTTTTATTTTTATTTCAAAGGGATCAGCAGGTTATCTTTTTTAAAAAAACCTAGACAAACTGCTAGATCTTGATTCCAGCTTCTAATTCTCATTGTGACACACAATGTGTTTTCTTTTATGAGTGGTATATAGAGATCATAGAATCATTGATTAATTTATGTTGGAATGGACCAGAAGAGGTCACCTGGTTCAGTCCCCTTTTCTAAGAGGGGCTGAATGACCCTGAGCAACCTGATTTAACTTTACATTCAGTCAGGTTCCGAATATCTCCACTCCACTAGTCCCAGTGTTTGACCACCTTTGCTACCTAATATGGAGAGTTTCCATTGTTGCAGTTCATCTGTTGTTCTTCTTTCTTTTATACCCAAATATTATTGCAAATATTTTCTATTTAAACTGAATGTCCTGTTTGATTGCAGCAACCTCGTCAAGCATAGACAGAAGTGCTCCACTTGAAATTGGTCTTCAACGATCCACTCAAGGTAAAATTTAACTAAAAAATAACTTTGAGGTTTATTTTATAAAAATCTACTACAACCTTGCATTTTTAACGTGCTCTTTTTCTTGTAGTTAAAAGAGCAGCAGATGAAATATTAGCAGAAGCAAAGAAACCAAGAATAGAGGTAATGACAGTAACTGTCATCAATACAAATTGGGGGTGGAGGTAAATTACAGTGTTTATCTGGTTTTGTAGGGATTCCATTGGGTTACCTGTCCTTTGGTGTACACAGTGCTCCTGTTCATGTGAATGAGAACTGAAAGGGGCTGGAAATCAGAACTGAAGAATTGTGGTTCTTGAGAGGAAATTTCTAATAGCTCTGCACTTAATGCTGGTGCCCAGATCAAAAATAATTGGAAATAAAGATTGCCCTTGCCAATTTTTCAGAAGAAAATACTTCTGAATAGGTTTAATTCTAGCTGTATTTATTTTTGAAAAGAGAATGCACAAGAACTTAAACTTGGCTGTTCCTTCCAGGATGAGGAGTGTGTGCGCCTCGACAAGGAGCGCTTGGCGGCTCGGCTGGAGGGACATAAAGAGGGCATCGTGCAAACAGAGCAGATCAGGTGGGATTGCTTTTCCTTGTGCATAGTGCTTAAGGAAATTAATTAATTACAGCATTAATTACAGCATGGATAACAATTCTTGTGCTGTTCAAGGCAGCCAGATTTATTCTGTTCAACAGCTCTCAGTGGACGTTTTCTTCCTTTTGATACTCTCAGTAACGTTTGAGTCAGACCTTGAAATGCTTACGACAGTGCAGATTTGAGGCATTTATGAAATCTGTAATTATGGCTAACCACATGAAAAATACATATTTTGAATGACTTCTCCCTTATATAGGTGTACTTAAAAGGAAACTTTAGGGAAAAAATCTGATTGCGGCATGATTAGAAAGCATGAAAATAAAAAAAATCAAAAAATACATGTGATTTTGTATAAACTAATAATTTGGATGCTACCTTGAGTGTATCACAACTTTGCAATGCTGCAGTGAGGATTACTATTTGAATTACTTTGTATTCTCTAGTTACCAATTATTTTAATGGTAAATGTAAAAGACTGCCCCTTTAATAAAAGTACAGATATTTACAGGCAGTGAGTTTCAACTCTGTGCTTGAGTCTGCTGTGAACCAAGTAGCAACACAGAGAAGTTCCCTTTCTAATAACTTAACTATAAAGGAGAATATTTCACAACCAGTACTTGCATTAATTTTTTCATGTATTCTCAGAAAGAACCCCAACCCATGTAATAGTGAGTTTGGTATGTACAGTTAGGATTGTGCAATTCAGTCTTTATCTTTTTTTTTCTTCAGCTGACCTGCAAAACAGTAGGGCTCACCAATAACCCAGTTGTGTTTACAATTACAAGCAAACACTCATAGGTGTTGCACTCTTTGACTCAAGTGGGCTTTCTCAAACCCAGATTAATGTGGACAAGGTTTCCACCATCTGCTGTTTGCTGGCCTGCATGGTCTGAGAAGGTACCACATCTTCCAAGGGACCAAGTCCATGTAACTGCACCTCAGCCAAGATTTAGATAAATGCTTTGAAAGCCTCAGAGCAGCCAGGGGTTGATTGACTCGACACAAAATTGTAATCCGCTAAAAGTAACAGGGAACTGAAATTCAGATGTTGTTATAAATGAAGGTGTTGGTCCTGATGCTTTACATTTGGATTCTTTACTTTTGTTTGATATAATTGGGATTTTTGGATGGTCTTTGTGTTAGTACTGTGAGTCTTTTGTCACAAATTGCATTCTCATGCCCAAAACAGCAGTGCCAAGCCCATATAATATTTCAGTGTGTATATAAGGTGACTATTTTGTACTTTATAGCATAGCCTTAAACTTTAAGCAGGATGAAGTTATTCATTCACAAATTCTTTCAGAAGAATTGTTTGTGCAATTATTCAGTCTCTACTGTTATTTTTGCTCATTTAGGTCCTTGTCTGAAGCTATGTCAGTGGAAAAAATTGCTGCTATCAAAGCCAAAATCATGGCAAAGAAAAGATCCACTATCAAAACTGATCTGGATGATGACATAACTGCTCTTAAACAGAGAAGTTTTGTTGATGCTGAAGTGGATGTAACTAGAGATATTGTCAGCAGGGAGAGAGTATGGAGGACAAGAACTACAATCTTACAAAGCACTGGCAAGGTAATGCTCTTGATACCAAGCTGGGTTTTATGATTCCTCTGGCAGACTGCATTTTTATGTTCTGTATCTAATTTGTTAATCAGAGATGACAGGGGGATTATGCTCAGTGTTCCATGGAAAGGTGGGTTTGTAGGGCTATTGGCACAGTGACAGAGGAGTTTGTCCTTATCACATTACAGTCAATCTAAATTGTATCTCCAACTACTTGCTTCATCTGTTTAAAAGATACTACGTAATCATTTAATTCCTCTTAACCAAAGCTGGCTTGAGCCCTGCAGCAGGGAGGGCTCCATGAAAGTACCTGTGGGTTGGAAACAGACCAAAGTGGGGAGTTACTGTTAGAAAGAGCAGCACAGGCACACTGAAAGTCCAAAGGCCTTTAAGCTGTGGAAAGCACCAAAGAAATAAGGAGGGAAAATGCCAGATTGAACAAGACCAGAAAGTGTTACCATGAAGAGGCTTTTGTCTGTTTTTGTGCCTTTATGCTACTTTTGGCTGCACTTGCTTCTGTTCTGAACATGGCTGCAAGCACAGCTGACAGCTTGCTCTCTCTGGACAGTAAGGCTTCCTTTATTGCAGAGCTACTTGGCTCTAAATTTTTCTAAATAAATTTCTCAAGGAAGCACTAAGTCAATTTCTAAAAGATTGCAAGGGTCTGTTTTCTTGAGGTTATTGTCAAACTGCATCCTTTGCCTTCACTACTTCTTTTAAGTATTGTCACAGGAAAATAATGTTTAGAAGTAAATGAAGTCTCAGTCTTCATTTGTCTTATTTTTAATAGTATTTTACATAGCTCTCAACTTCCCAGTATTGTCCCAGGGCATTAGTGGTAGAATAATTTAATTAATGAATTGTGGGGTAATTATTGGGTGACTGTTGCTTCTTTGAATCTGGGAGATTTGTAGCAGCCTCACTGCCGAGCAACCAATAAATTGGTAAAAGCTTTGATGTTTTAGTCATTGGAAAGGTTTGTACTGAGGGAATCTGTGTAGCTCTTCTTCCTTTTGTGAATCATTCATGTCATTCCTATCTCTACTTTTCTTCCAAGTAAAATTGCAAAGACAGTAGGGAAAGACATGATGTTTTATTGTAGTAAGAATGAGATGAGGTAGTGATTTTAAGCAAAACATTACACAGGGAGAAAGACATAAACAAGAGATGAAACTTGTTCTTGGACTCTAGCATGCAGTTACTGTGAGCAGCCTGATGAGTGTCATGGGCATAACAGCAAATCTTCTATTTCGGTTTGTGCAGGGTTGCAGGAACATTCTTGATAGCTTGGACAGAAATCACCGAGTGTTAATGTTTATATTTTCCAACAAGTAGCAGTGAGAGTAAGTAGATGGGGAAACATCACATGTTACTGAGCGCTGTGATCTATCCCAGAACAGCTCAGGTTTTTCATCTGTACATTGGTTGGGAGGGTTTTTTGGTGTGTGTTTGGATTGTTTTCTTTTTGTTTGGGTTTCTTTAAATTTTTTCCTTTTTTTTCCTATTTCAAGAACCTTTGTAAAGACCTTCTCCAAAGTTGTGAAGAAACTCAGATATATTGTCTCAGGCAAATAATTTCTTCCCTACTTCCCTATTCCTTTAAAGATTTTTGGCCAGGATATGGCCAGCAGCATGATATAGCTCTGCAAATGCTGTTTTGACTCTTCTGTGTGATACTTGAATTGCTGATGTGCCTGATAAGTCTTTTTATTGTAAATTTTCACCATCTGCTTGGTATGGATTTATCTGAAATCTCTTGAATCCTAGAGTATTTAAAACCAAAGTTGACTTCAGCAGTGCATGCCTTTTTAATGTCTGAATCCCTTTGGCATTCCTGGGTGAATGGTAACAAACAGTGAGCACTCCTAAATGTAAATTTTGTTGTTTCTTTGCAAAAATTGCTTCAGTCCGAGGCTGCTTCTCAAGCTCTTTTCCACACAGAAACATTCCTGTGTGTGAGTTTTTCCAGTGTTCTCTGTAGTAAACTAAGATGCAGAAACCTCTTAAGATGCAAAAAGGAAACAATAGGAAGATCAGGCCACAGTATGAAAAAAATCTCTTGACCTTCATAACTTACTAACAGGTTTCTTTGTTTCATATGTTTGAAGAAAGTATTGATTCCTCCAGCAATATGCTCCTCTGAATTCTTCCTAGATGCCAATAATATTAACTGTATTTCTGAAGCATTTACTGTTTCTCCTTTTGCACACACTTTCCAATTCTGAAGTGTGCTTTATAGAATTGTTCCAGGACTTTTTTAAGTCTCCAGTGATGTAGTGGTTTTTTTTTAATGTTTTAAAAAGTTCTCATGATATTTGCATTCCGTCCTTTTGGCTGCTGCTTTTATTGTCAGCATCTTCATTGTCACAAAGCTCCCCTTGCTGAAATTACAGTGATAGATTTCTTTTTTTCCTCAGCTGTGAGGTATTTTTTGTTTATGAGAATGTGAGTGCATTGTTACTGTTGTTGTAGAAGATGTTTCAGCAGTTGTGTCATTCCCAGTTTATTTGACCCTTAAGATTTCTGTAATGCATCACACAGGTCCCTTATCTGTATGATATCTCTGTTACCCTCTTTTCATGAGATACTGCATTGATCCCTGGATATCCTTTTACTGATTTCTGTGAGGTTCCTATAGTTTGGAAAATCAGACATTTCAGTTCACCTCTCCTCTTTTGGTTTTAAGATTTCTACACTTTGCATTTATCTGCTTGCTTATTTTGATGCTTTGCTTAAAACTTTTTGTTGAGTTATTTTTCCACAGTTTTCGGTATGATTATTGTGCAATTCTACCTCTTTTGGAAATGCAGTGTTTGATTTAATTTCTAGTAGATGAGTCATCCTGCTCCGTCTGTTTTAAATATTTGTTGGCTTCCCCCAAGTCTGTAGTGTAGTCTTCTAGATTTTTATGAATAATGTGGCATTTTTATGTGTTCACTTTTCAGAGCCAAATTGCATCTGTTTAGTATAAGGATTTTTTTCCTTCTCATAGTAACTTAATTTTAGAATTCTTTGACAGTATATATTGTTTAAAGGAATTTAATTTCAGGGAGAGTTTTGAATCTGTATGCAGATTATTTGCTGTAAGTGTTTGAAATGTTAAGCTTTGCATCACTGCTCTGCACAGGTTTCAGTTGTTTACATGTTTTTAGATAAATATGAGGCTGTTTTGTAAAACAAACCATTAAACACCTAGAAAAAAGCCCCTGTGTTTACACTGAAATTGATTCCTTCCTTTCACATCCTTCCTTTAGCTTTCCTTCCTAAAAATCCTGTGGTTTTTAAAATCTTCTGTAGCAGGCTACAGCAATCTTTGCTGAAGGAAAAACCTCCTCATTTCATCTCTACTGTAAATGTATTTGGCACTTGAATTTTTCCTGTGGGAACAAATTAAAGTAGATTAAGCAGAGTTTCATCATTCACAGGTGTATTTGGAGAGTGTGTTTTTGTCTGTGACTGCTGGTGTACTTGACTTATATTTAGCTATTTATTTTTAATCTCCCAGATTGTTCAGAACTCTTTCTTAGATAAGGAACAAGATAACTGGGTGGGTTGTGTTGAACATGCTCTACTTATGTGTAGAGAAATCTTAAGGCTGGCATCTTGGAAATGCACTAATAGTGGCCTTGTGACTTTGTAACTTTTTTGAAATGAACCAGTGTTCTAGTGTGAATAGTGAGCTCTGAGCATTTCAGATGTTCTTTAAAAAAACTAGATCCTTCATCCTTTTTTTTTGTGGAGTGTGGTGGGTTGACCTTGACTGGATGGATGACAGGTGCCCACCAAGCTGCTCCCCTCCTCCGCAGGATGGCTGGGAGAAAATAAGATGGGAAAAAATGTGTGGGTCAGGATAAAGGCAGTTTAATAAAAGCAAAGGATTTGCTTTTTGTGTGTGTGGGGAAGCACAGGAAGACAAAAGTTGTATTCTCCACTTCCCATCAGCAGGCAATCTCTAGCCACTTCCTGGGGAGCAGGGCTTGGGGACACTGTGCAGTGGCTCCAGAAGATAGGTACTGTAACAAGAAATGCCCTTCCTCCTTCTTCCTCTTAGCTTCCACTGCTGAGCAGATGTCATGTGATGGGGAATATCCCTGGAGTCAGCTGTCCTCGCTGTCTGTCCTCCCAAGATCCTGCCCAGCCCCAGCCCACTGGTGAGGAGGGAATGTGGAGACAGCCTTGGTGCTGGGCCAGCAGCAGCCAAAACACTGGGCTGTTTTCAACACCTCTGGCTACCAAGGCACAGAGCAGCACTACCAGGGCAGCTGGGAGAGAATTAACTCCAGCTCAGCCAGGCCCAGTTCATGGGAAAATGCTTCAGATTATTGCTAAAACTTTAAATTTCGGCCAGCACTCTATAGTTCTTTTTTCTCACAGTTGCAAGTATGTTAGAATTATCTTTTCTCAAGTGAACTCTAACCCTATGTACAAAGAAATAACATAATCCAGCCTGTCAAACATATGGGAAGTCTTAAAGGTTATAGCACATAACCTTTCTAAATCCCTTTGGCTGGGAAGCTGAACAGTAGCTACACACTCCTGATGTAGGTGCATTGTCCAGGCAGACACATTTACACATGTGGTGCTGGTGCATTTCTCAGCTTTTAGCATATCTGTAAATCCTTTTCTCCTCCTGGAGCCTTGTGTAAGTCTTTTGAAGACACTGCCAGGCACTGGGAATCTAGAGTGACCTGTGTGGCATCTTAACATTACTGCCTGCCTGGAGGCAGTCCAGGGAAAAGCACTGAAGCAGAACAGGAGAAATTGGCATTGGAGGTAAACATATTTCTAATGGAGTTAGGTGTGTGTAAAATCTAAGAACAATGGGATGTGGGCTCTTTCTGCAGGTATCTGTTCATAATGGAAAAACTACTAAGACTTGGTGTGGGATCAGAGTTAGGCGAAGCTGGGTCTCTGTATTCATAACCTTTACATCATGAAATTGTATCTTTTTGTCAGTATAACCTTGTTCCTTTTAGTATGTATTACTTACAAGGTCAAGGTTGAAATGTTGAAGCAATGGTCTGGGTTTTTTTTTCTTGCTGTTGCTTCACTGCTGCAGACTGGTGAATTTGATTCTCTTGCAATCTGAGTTAAACTTCCCCTGCTTAATATATACAGAAAAATCAGGAAAATATTCTAAATTACAGATTTTCTTCCTATAAAAATTGCTCTTTTTTTCTTTCTAATAAGGTAGGAAGTAAGCCTGAATCAAATAAAATCTTTCCCTGCCTTAATCCTTATATTTATATATCCTCTGTTCTTATGTGAAAGACTTAGACTAGTCTATCCAGCACATTTTCTTAAGTTTCGTTTTGAAGGGAATAGACCTCAAGCTCCAATTTAATTTCATAGATCTTGACTGGGAGTTTTATGTATTAAATTTCATAATCTTGATTTGTATTTCCCCACTGTGCCACCCCCCAGCTTCTGGGTATTTTTGTATGTGTGGTGAGAGAAGACCAGAACTGAGTAGGATGATTGGAGTTTATAGCTGGCCTAGCTAAAGGGGTTAGCATTTTCCTTGGATATAATCCACAACTGCAAATTTATCTAATGCAGCAGCTGAACTATTCCAGAATGTTGTTATTTTGTGGTCTTCTCTATTCTTCTACATAAGTATTAAAGTGCAGAACTTTTTTGTTTGAATGTGATCTTTGTGGTGGTCATGATTTTTAGTTTTGTGTTACTACCTGCAAAATATTACTACTGCAGTTAGTACTTGCATATTTTATTTTTAAAATTAATGTATTTTCTTTATAGGTTAGATCCTTTACAGTAACTACTTTATTTGAAGTAATTGTTGGAAGAAATCATGTTTTCACTTACTCTCTGTTCTGATGCCTCTTGACCATTCTTACTAGTATAGTCACCTGTGAGGAGGTTAATACTACAGTTAAAATTACAGTTTCAGTAATTTACTTTAGCTGGAAAAACAACTGTGAAGCAAAACTAATAGTATTTTAATCACTTTAGACAACTAAGAGGTCTGAGAGTAAAATTTTGGATATTTTAAAAGAAATTGATTGTAAAAGCATCTTTATGTGTGGGCTCTAGGTGGCAGAATTGTCCCACGTTCATGAAATTTCCAGCAGTGGGGACTTCAGTAGCAAACGGAAAAAGGAAAGCAGTGCCAGGGTAATAGCAACTTGTGTCCTCATTAGTCCTTCAGATGGAGCAGGAGGCTGGGTTTGGAATGGCTGTGCCCAAATGTCATGGTACAGCTTGAGTGTCACTTCACCCAGGACTGGCTTCCTTGGTAAAACTGGGCAGACTCTTACTTCTGCCAGGCACTACTGCAAACATTTTGAGTGTAGCATTTAAAGGAAAGATGGGCCAGATTTTAAAAAATGTATTTATATTGAGCAATAAGAAATCTTGTTTTGTCTATACATACCTTGAATTCAACCAAAAAATCTGTAGACCAAAGCATTATGTTTCCAGAAAGAACATTTAGGTGAGCTATAAAGTAATTCCTTAAACACTACTCTAACATAACTATTAAAAAATGATGTATTTCCATATGCTGCATTCATAAGAGAAATAAACTAGGATTATGTATCGGGAATTGGGATTTTTGAGATTTTATGCTGTGCTGTATTTTCAGGCTGTTACAGTGTTGCTGCTTCTTCACACTTTCAAATTAACATTTCAAATTAAATGTTTCACTTGTCTTTCATATAATCTTCTTCAATTTCAGTTGTCTTTCACATAATCTTGCTATAAAAGTTTAGTGAAGGTAACATGGAACAAGTGAGAATTGGACCTTTTTACTGAACACATAGTCCACAAAAATACAGGGAGCTGTACAGGGAGCATAGGCCACAGCTATATAGGGAGCAAATACACTCTTGTTTTCAGTTCAGCTGTAGTAATACACAGTTAACTTTCTGAGTGGAACATAAAGAAATGCCCAGAGCAACTTTTAGTGAAAGGAGTGTCTGATTTTTATTTTTTTCCCCCAGCACTTAGTAACAAGTTCAATTTTATCAACAGTTTTTTTATAGGTTACCTAATCTGAAGCTTGACAAAGGTCATCATGTACTCTGCTTTCAGTTGTTTAGCAATACAGATTCCAGTAGTGTAATGTGAATTTCTTAAACTCCCATTGTCCTGAAAGCAAGATCACAAACACCTTTTTATTCAGGGGGTTGTTCTAACAGTCTCCTGTGTGGCAGTGTGCTCGTTGTCCAGCTCAGAAGGTGCAGAGAACAGTTTGAGGGGCACCGTGAGTCCCTGCTCTTGAGACTTACAAGAGGAGGGAGCAGAGAAGATCAAAGTTGGTGAACAGTTTGCAAATTGAACATACATATTCTGAGGCATAGGAGAGTGATGCCATAAATGATTTCTTTACTTTTTGATTTGAATTCCAGATTTAAATATGTGCTTTAAATTTAGATGTGCAAAATATTTTCTTTTAAATATACAATTTATCACTGCATGTTCCTTAGGAGAAGTGTTTTAATTTCTGCTGTACTTTTATGAGGCCATCTGAATACTGTTTGCATTTTTCTTGTCATGCCATATATAGGAATTACAGAAAATGTGTGATGGGAATATTGCCTTTTTGGAAAGCATCATGCCTTTCAGTCTGTCAGTGGCTGTAAAGGATCTAGCAGTATGTCTGAGCACATCAAGCAAATGTGTAAAGAAATGTAGTTGGGGCTCAATTCTTCCTTCTCCAGCCCTGCTCTAAGTTTGGACAATGTTTACAGCATTCTGCTGCTCTTGATTTTCCTGGGATGCATGTCCAAGAAATCCTTATTGTCAGTTCAAATAAGAGCTTATTTGAGTTTATATGGTTGTTCTTAGGCTCCTCTCTCTCTGCAGTGAAACTCCAGAATGTTAATCTGATTAAAAACTGGTTACAACTTAGCTATAGGAAAGTCTTGAAGCACATATTGTGTAACAGTGTGTATGCTTCTAGTTTTAGATGTTAAATTTAAGGTTTTATTTTTGTCAGACAATTGAGATGAAGTATAATTTTCTTCAAATTTTTTTTCCTCTAGAATTGTTTTCAATGATGCTGAAACCAATGTTTATCATTGATGAGCACTATTAGAAAAATGTTTATTTTTGCTAGCACGATAAAGCTGCTGTAATGACTAGAAGTCTTTGTTAATGAGAATTAGCGTTATGGTGAGCTACAGAAATAAAGACTGAAATTTTTTAGCATAAACTGATATATTGAGATGGAAGTATTTGCATTACAAAAGAAATTTAGATAGTGATGTGACTTCATTAACTCTTGCTCATCTGAGCAGTCTGATCTGACTGGTGCTGGGATTTTTCCACAAACATCCTGGCATTAAATTACCACCAGTGATAGTAACTTGACTTGGTGTATGTTAGTCAGTGTGTTGGCAAGGGATAGAGAATCTGTGCAGAGAAACAAATATTTTGATGTTTGGGGTTTTTTTCCCCTCTTCTTTTCTGCTATGCCCCCCAGATCAGAAGATTTTGGTAGTAAAAATGTTGCTCTTGATTTTTAAGTTTAACTAAATCTAGGGCAGAAGCTAAGGGATATTCATATTCTGATCTCTGAAGGGTTGAACTTAGCAGCCTGCAACTCTGCAGGGCTTTACAAATCAGCTGGTACCTGCAGTGGACTTCCTGCTCAATCATTTTTCTGTCACAGTAATATAATCCCACATCCCTTACCAAGTGAGCAGCAAGAAGATGATGTTAGCTTGAGTGCTTGTTAAAACTGCTGGTTTTCTCCTGTTCCAAACAGACACTGGTTGTGGCCTTGGGGGACTTGCATTTTCATGCTGTAGAAAAAAGACATCAGCAAGAACACTTCTAATTCCATGCTTATTAGTGGCTTGTTTTCAGCAGATGGGAGAAAGAATCCTGTGGGTTTTTTTACCTGGGTTTGGTCCAGGATGTGCAATTTAAGGCTATTAAAATCCCGTATGTTTAAAAGCCTTTGAAAAATTCTTAATTTGAAGTTGAAACTCAATTTAAGACTATGTTAACTATAGGTTTTAGGAGTAAAATACGGATGTGAAAGTTAATTGTAACTTCCTTGTGACTGGTAGATGTGGCTTCTGCATGGACAGTCACTCTTATAACATTGCTCCTATTGTTAATTAGTTCCTCCTTGAGAGTTTCAGAAGATGGAGTAGCCTTGTTTCCTTGGAACAGTGTGTGACAAAGCACAGCAGTGACAAGCATTGTGACTGATACGCTGTCCAGGCCACAGTTTGAGAGAAATCTGAATTTGCAGTAAAAGCCTATAGTTTAGATTTTGGGTGTCATTGTATAATTGTTATGTGCATGGCTTGCAGCTCTTGAAAGGTTTTTTCCCCAGATTTTTCTGACTGAAAAGAACTTTAAGTACAGTTTTTGTGAGTTCTTTCAGATTGTGTCAAAACAACTGGGTTTGCTCAAGGGATGGCTTTGCCTTTATAAGGGGTTTCTGGTGGTCTTCAGTTCCTGCCTTGCTGGCTTGCAGTGGATTGACAAAATGTTCACTGAGGTCAAGTGAGCAGGCCTGGGGAAGCTTTGCAGTGCAACTCTCTAAGTGATTTCTACAAAATTAACCCTTTTTAAGTCTTTCTTTTGTAATTCATGAGTTTGTTTCATGATGCCAGTGGTGTTAACACCACTTGAGTATTAATATACAATACTCTGGAACAGTGTAAGCATTTTGTGAATACTTTATATTATTCTGAATCAGTAAAAAAAGTGCTGTTTTCCTTAATTGATTAAAGGTCTCTTTTACTGATGAATCATTACTGAAAATTGACATTAGTAACAGACATTTTGTACACTTAATTCTGTATCTTAGATTACAAGTGCTTTGAGAGGAGTTTGGTTTACCTTGTGGTGTAATATGAAGCCAGTTGGATTTAGCAGGTGTGGGCCTTAGAAAATAGGGGGTAGCAAGGATGTGTTAAAACTCTGTTAATGTTTGGATCCTGTCACAGAAAAGGGGCCAGAAATCATCTATTTAGAAAATTGGTGCACCAGCTTTGGTTTTTGGTGAAATGTAAGTTAACTAAATGGTGTCTTTCATGTGGGTGGCTGTTACGTGAAATGCAGATGGCCAGCAAGGTTCACAGGTACCTGATATCTTTTTCAGAACTTTGCCAAGAATATTTTTGCAATTCTTCAATCAGTTAAAGCCAGAGAAGAAGGCCGAGCACCTGAGCAAAGACCTGCACCAAACACAGCACCAACGGTAAGAGAGAGCAGCACTTGGCTGCACGGGGCCTGGGACACCCAGAGTGAGAGCACAGTGTCATCTCAGTATTGCATACACAATTTGTTTTGGTTTACTCCAAAAAATGCACATTTTTCAAGCATAACTTCACAGCTATTCTTTGACTTAAGTTGTATTTATTGGTATTTAAAGAGTTGAATACATTAGTTTAATTTGTTCAATATGCTCTTGTTACTGAGAGATTAATCTGCTAGTGCCAGCTTCTGCATCTATCAAGCACTAGCCACATGCTTCATCTATTTGCAAAAACTGTATTCGATGAGAGTGCTGCCATTTCAAATGAAATGTTTTGCTGCTTTTCTGACAGATAGGGTAGCAAATGTTTAAGAATCTGGAGCATGACTCATGAGTGGGAACAGCTCGAACCAGCTTTCTTTTGCCTGTAATAAATCAGGACAGACTTAGAGCTGTATTGTTTAATTCTATCTAGGTATTAGACAGGATTTGTTTAGAATGGTGGTGTTTACTATTGTGTTCTATTAAACCTAATATATCTTTGAACATGGTGGTAGTCTGCTCTGAAAGCTGTTTTATCATACTTCGTTTTGTTTTTGCTGCTACTGCATTTAACAAAGAACTGAATTTAAATAGCAAGATGAATTCCAACGTGTAAATATTTGCTTTGTGTTGAATTTCTTAAATTGTGCATGGCATAATTCAAATGTCTCACTCAGAATAGTTGTGAATACATAACTAAGCCATCTACAAAAATGATTGAATTGGTATTGAGTGTGCCTCTAGATTGGTGCTTTCTATTAACTTTTTTCCCAGAATGCCTTTTTTCCTCAAAATTTGTTTATATTTATTTTATTTTGCAAAATTTTATCTCAATCAGATTGACAAGGGAAATTTTGTGTGGCTGAAGCCTTAATCATGAATTGTCAGTTGATACTTTTTTTCCTCACTAATTCTTTAATTATAACAAAAAGTTAGTGATTTCTTTACACATAGAGATTTTAGTAATGTAGTTTTTTACTTTTTGTTATTTTAATTTTGCCTCAGGTGTTCTCTTTGCCTTCAGTTCTAAACTTTGTAAGATTGTAAGTGGATATTGAACGGAAACGTCAGAAGTTTTCAAATGCATTCAAACTCCTATAAAAACAAACTGGTTTTATACTCTTGAGTAGTTCTAAGTAACTCTTCATGAAATTCAAAAACCAAGAAATACCTTTTAGTATGTCTAACAAATGTTATTTAACTTGTTTTAGGATCCCACTTTACGAAATAAACAACCTATTCCAGCTGCCTACAACAGATATGATCAGGAAAGATTTAAAGGCAAAGAGGGTAAGTTGATTGCTATACTTTTTCCAAAAGAAAAAAAAAATTGAGAACCAAAACTGACAAGTCATAAAGTTCATATTAGGGTATTTTCTCTGCTGTTATTTCACAAACCTATGAAAAGACAAAAAAAAAAGAACTGTAACTATGCCTAAAGATAGCTTTCCAAGTAATAAAATCCAAAAGTATTATTTTTTAGAAATTACTTCTACCTCTTAGGAAGCAAACTGAAAGCTTAAAACCAGAACTTCCTGGGGGAGAAAAAAATTATGTGGGGAAGCTCATATGCAATTAATAAAAAAACACAAGTGCAATGATAACTGTCAGGAGCATAACATGAAATAGATTCCCTATCCTCAGTCACTGTTACTCTAAAAGTTGCCTCCAGTAATTCCAAGTAAATATTATCTAGTTGTGTCTATTTAAATTAAGAAACAAACAGGGAACAGCAGTGCAAACACAAGTGCCCTCCTGGAGAGGAGATGGAAACAGTCTGCAATACTGAAGAATTCTCACCAGTTTTAAAACATGGTGAACGTTGAACTTAAGTGATGATTTTTCTTTCTAGTGCAATTTTTCTCCTGTCCCCATTGCTTTTTTTATCTTGTTTTAGCACAAGTTCAGTTACTTCACTTTCATGCCTTGCTGTGGTTTTATTTTGCAATCTTGTGTTTGTTATGCTTGGATGGTTTTGTGCTTCTTGCAGGTGGTCATGCAAATTTTGTTACACTTCTGAATTGCCTCTTCTAGTTCTCAAATAAAGTCATTTTCCTCTTTAATGAAACTTCCCATATATGTTTTTAAGGGCTTCCTATTCTGGCTGCAAGGACTTACATACTGCTAAATGCCATTTTAAACTGTAGGTGAACAATTCAGCTTGCATTTTTTTTGAATATTTGGCTTTGTCCAAGTTATTATCATTTTTTGTTCAGGGAAACTGTAGCCAACTCATCTCTGAAATGATTTAAATAAAAAAAAAAGTTTTGTAAAGATGCATTTACATGTGAATACACCCTTTATGTTTATGGGGGTGTTTGTTTGTGTATGAAAGTTCCTATGGGAAATTTGGTCAGATAATGTATTATATCCTCTTGAAATCTGTTCCCTGTTGGCCTCAATATGCTTTTATTTCAGTGCAGTGGTTTTATTTACTACTGCTCATTGTCAGTTGCATGGTGGGATGGAGAAAAAAGCCAAAGCAGGATGTTTGGTAGTTTCTTCAGCACTGAAAAATAATCTGAAGTAGCTTCCATGAAGAATTAATTGTTACAAGAAAAGCCAAGGGAATTTGGGAAAGAAAGGAACAAAAAATACAAAGCTAAACCTACCCTTCCATGAATATTTTTACTAGTCCTTACTCAGTTTCCTTCTGTTAGCATCTTAAATCTTCAAAACTCATCTCTTTGCCACATAGTTTCCCTTTTAATACCACTTCCTGTTAAGATTTAAAAGTGGTAAATTTATAAACTGGACAGTGTGAAATAATAAAAGGCAGAGCAAGAAATGAATAGGCAAGTGTAAGAGTTGAAGTGTACCAAAGCCTGTCATTCATTGTGGACTCTTACCACAAGAAGTGCAGGTACAGGGATGGTCTGAGTCCTCCTAGCTGCCAAATGCCATGGCTGTGTCAGGAGCCCTGCAGGCAGCATCCATCCTGAGCAGGTGGGTGGGGCTGCTGCTGATACCTCGTGTGTGCGGCTCAGGAGGGAACAGGAAATAACAGGTTGTGCATGGCAGGAGTGAAGAACCCAGAAGAGTTTGTGGAGCAGCTCATCCATGTGAGCTTAATGTAGAAATTTCTGAGCAGAAAGTAGAGATGAGATCAGATGACTGACAGGGAAAAAAAGATTGTCTGTAATTAGCAATGGTGCAAAATCCACTTCGGTGTTGTGTGATTCTGAGCATGTGCTGTTGGGGTTTCTCTTGGTGCTGAAATGGGATTGACTGGACTGCAGCTCTTGTTCCAGTTGAAAGGTTCCTTTGTGATGTGGTCATATTCTACCTGCCTAACTCACTGTCACACTCCATTCTAGAGTGTGTTTATCTGCCTTGACTGTCTGGTTATATTTGGTTTAGTCACACAACGTTAATTTTGTATTCCAGGTTTCTAGGTATATTTAAAGAAATACATAGGTTAAGAATAGCAGTGGTGTAATACCAAGTTAGCTAAGTGTAGGCTAGCATTGGAAATAAAAATGAGGTGTTGGAGGGAAGGTATTTTAAACATGAGATTGACTTACGAAAGGTATTGGTACATCACTTATGGAAGTTACATAGAATCAGTAATTAACATCTGGATTTATTAGGAAAGTACCTAGAGATATTTGAGATCTTCTTCAGCTTCAAATTAACTTCAGAACATAGCAAAGATCTCATTTACTTCTAGGGTATTCTATTGTAAAACTATTAACTTTTCAATTGTAGTCTGACTGGAACTCCCAGTGCAGGTGGTTTTCCTGTCATAATTAGGCATTAATGCTCTGGTAAAGTAATTTGCTTAAAACTGAATGATTTACATCACTTGCAGCTCTGTCACAGGTGAACTCACTCCTTATGGGATTTTTTTTTATTTAGTTACCCTCAAAATGAAGCGGTGGCTTCCAAATACTCAGTGTAGAAGTGAGATTACAAGCAGAAATAGTCATCAATAAAAATAAAATAAGGCATTTTTTGTTCATTAAACTCCATTTTCTTACAAGGCTAGTAAGAATTTAGAATTACACATGTTTATGGAAAGGTTGCAGTATTGGGACTTTAGGGAAAGAACTCTGAAGGAAAAGAAAGATAATTAAGTTCAAAGGATAATAACTTGCAGTCTTTATGCCATTGTATCCACATTTATTAGTAATGATGGATAACGCCTGAGATGAAGTTGAATCCTACAGATTTGTGCCATTCTGAAGGGTTTCCACACCTTGCCCTCTGTGACTGCCCGTGGTTGGCTACAAATTGTGGAAGGCAGGATGGTGTGATGCTTCCAACAATGGGCACAGTGGTGGGCTGAAGGTTGAAACAAAGCCAAAAGACAACGTCTCTAGGCTTTTCCCTTTGTGTCTCACCTGTTTGCTCTTTCCTCAGAGGTATTGAAATCCTAGGAAGGGTTCACAGTAGTCCTCTTCTACTTGCAGCAGGGTTGGGACATATTGCCTATCTTCAGTTTTGTACGACACTACAGTATTTACAGTTTAGGCAGCAAAGAGGTGAACTGCTTTTCTTTGAATATTGGTGTGCTTTAATACAGAATTTTTCCATTAGCTGTCTTGTCCTTAGCATGATAAATTCAAAGCTTGTAGAGCTAAGAGAGTAAATTTAGGAATTTTAACATTCATTAAGTAAACTGTTGAGTTGCAGCCAAATTTCTCTGCTTCTTGTGATGGATCATTATTTCTGATGCAGTGTATCAGGATGCCTCTCTGGTTGACTGATTTAAAATTTTCATGCCAGATGGGACAGGCTTTGCTGCTAGAGTGCTTTAATAGTCAGTGTGAGGGGGTGGTAATTGTGCTGTTCTTGAAGAGCAAACAATAAGTTCCACGTGCAGTCAGTGGAACTGCTCAGCAGCCCAGGGGCAGCGCTTGGCCACCTTTTGTCCAGTGGGGGTCTTGGTCCTGCAGCTTTGGTCAGGCAGGACAGAGAAACCATTCCTTTGACATTCTTCAAGTTCTGTGATGCATTAGAATGTTGCTGGCAGTAGGAATTGCACATCCTGGATATTTCCACATGGAAAATGGAAGAAAACATTGCTTGGCAGAGCACCCATCCTGCCCAACTGCTCAAATGTTTTTGAGGTGAGGAGGTGAACTCCTTGCAATCACTTTCCTTGGGTGCTGTTTCCTTCCTGTTGCTTTGGTTTCTTGCAGGCTGGCAGTTAGTGATGGTATCTTCTCTTCAGCAACACAGAGCTCCATCCTGTGCTAAACTTTCTCTGCTTTTACCTTGGTAGTCTCATTCCTTTCCTTCGTAGTACTCCCTCAAGTGTTTTTTTACACTTTATTCATGTGCATCTTTACAATTGGGGATATTTTTTTCAAACTGCAGTCTGTTGTACCTTCTTGAGCAACATAATTTTAAAATATTTTTCAGGATTTAAAAATCATGTGCTCAACTGCCATTTGATGCTTATGAGCTTATTTCGTGTCCTCTCCTGTGTGCTTTAATGTTTGATATTTAAATACACATTATTGATATATATGTTTTGGATGCTAAACCTTGTTTTTTCCCCATTTTCTTGGGTGGCTTTACCTGAGATGATCCTTTTCACATGCTTGTTTGTTCTGTACTTTCAAAGAGTGCAGTAGTGCTGGGATGGTAGTCTTAAAGATGTAACATTTTTGTGATGCATTGAGTGCATCTCTCAGCATGGATGGCAAAGTCAAGTTTCCCTGTGCTGCTCCAAGGTTAGGTCTTTGATGGTTATTTCAGGAGCATTCCTGTTGTTCTCAAAGTTTCAGCATAGTAGAAACCAGTTGTTACTACTCCCCCCAAAACAAAACAAAAAAACCCCAAAACCTACACCAATATTCAGTCCTATTTAGTACAAATCAGGGAGTTATGCTGTGTCATTTCAGCCCATAATGGTGAAAAGAATATTCTTGACTGCGTTCAAATGTTTCCTTCAGGAAAGTTTGCTGTTGACTTTCTGCTATTGTCATTTTATGTTTTATTTATAACTTTATTGGATTTTCAGACATAGTTGCCACTTTCCAGAAGTTTGTCTGGCTTTCAATCAGTCCTAAGTGCTAAGCCCAGGCCACAGAGGACCATGAAGTTATTATATTTGAGGTGACTCTGGATCATAACATTTTGTTTCTCTCTCATATACATTGTTAAGAAAGTTTCTTTATAAAGCACTTCACATTATAAGCTCTTTTGTTTTAAATTGTGTGATATCCTTTTACACAGGGAGAGGAGGACTGGTAGCAGGAGATAGAAGGTTCTGAAGTTTTATGGCTTAGGCTTAGTTTGACCTGTTAGACTTTTATTTATTGCATTCACTTTTAAGATGTATAGGGTGCTGCTTTTTTTTCTCCTAGCAGAGAATATGTGGAAGAGATGCACATTCAGAAAAAGAATGCAATCTATCTGTATTTTCTGGCTTGGTGTGACCAAGTAGTTTAAAAATTTTCAGCACAGTGCATTCACTTCTGTGCTGGAAAACACATGGATTCCCACTGTGATTTCTTTTAACTGTGAGAAACTTAAGATGTTGGTGTTAATTACTGGTGAGATTATTACAGAGCTGTTATATATAAACTGTACAGAGAATTTGTAAAGTAATTAGTGTAGCTTGGAAATTTAGGTGTGAAACTTTCACTTGTTAGGGTACAGTACTGTAAAGAAGTGCTCAGTAAACTCTCATGCAGAGTGAAATCTGGTGTCAGGGATTAAATTACTGGGGCTGTGAAGTGGGGTAGTGAATCACTTCCAGGCAGTCTGCAGAGTGTTGCTATCTGGGGCTTGAAGAGTATACAGCTGAGAAAAGAAGTGGTTATTCAATCTTATTCATCCACAATTCAAACCAAGTCTTTAACTTGAGCTCTTAAGTGTTTGAGACATGCTGCTTTGTTCTGTTTTTATTTCCCTTGACTTCCTTCCAGAAATTCAGGTTAATTTGAGTCTTTTTCAAGCTTTTATTCTTTTGGTAATGTATCAGAGCTCAAGTTTGTAGCTGGATTGGATGACTTGAGCTGTGGCAGGTGCAGAATCAAAGTGCAGAGTGACCTAGATGGATGTGAAGCAGTGGCTTTAAGGAAAGGAAGGCACTCTGAGCATTAATACTTATATGCAAGGAAATGGAACATGCACCCAAATGCTGATGGAGAATATTATTGGTCCAAAAAGCTGATGCATTAGGGTGCATATTTTCATTTCCAGGTCTAATTATTTTAAATAAGAAAAGGTACTCACAGTGATACTAGAAAGGTAACTAGTGATGAATCACACTGGAAATGTTTATGGTTCTTTTCCCAGTCTTATGGTCACAGTTTCACTGTTCTGTGACTGAAATACATGCAATGACCAGAGAAGAAAAAAACCTCTGGTGACAGATTATATTTTTGAAGCGTTAGAATTGTTTATTCAGTTCTAGTTATTATGTTTAGTCTCTTAAGATGTAAGTGTTAAGGCATCTGTTGATGCTGGTGTTTGTAACAATGCATATTTTTCTAAAATTTATTATATTTGGCAAACAAAAGGTTGTAGTATTCGGTCATGTCAAAACTATAGTTGGGCTTTGCTTGCATTCTTTAATCCTCAGTGTTAGACCTGTTGATTGAAGCATTTAATATGGACTGCTCTTTGCTTAAAGGAAAGGGGTGTCATAACTTTGTAGTAATTATATTGAAATTTCCCAGTGTATTAAAGACCCTCAAGTAAGTTTTTTAGTAGTTTTCTGCATCTAATTCCAAGTTTAAAAATAAGAGTCCAAAGTCTTACCAACATGGTACCTTTATTTATAATTTGGGGCTTTTTTTCTTAAATACCCTTTTCTTAGTAGATGGTTTATCATTTTAACTGCCTCTGTTACCACCAGTGAAGCTGGGAGTTTGAAGCTGGAGTTATAAATGAATTCTTGGCCAAGCATTGCCATTACTGCATGACTCAGCAGCACAGGTTGGAGCTGCTTTGGGAGGGAGAGGAGAGGTGTTGCTTTTGTGTTCTTGGAGGGTATGGCACAGCATTTGTGCTGATGTGTGCTGAGGGCACAGCCGGCGGCTCCGGGTCTCGCTCTGTTCTGCTGCTCTTTACTGTGGCCCGTGGTTCCTCTTGTATCCCAGACTGCTTTTGAGCAGCTGCATCAGGGTCAGCCCCTGGCCTTGGAGAATGCTGTGGAAGAAGTGCCTCTGCTTTCTAGCCTGCTCCTTGAATATTTTTTACAGCATTAACCTGGCTGACACCCTCAGCAATTTTTGAAGTGGGAATGAAGCCGGAACTGTGGAGTCCCTGACCAGGACGCATTTGTTTCCTGCTTTGCACAGGCTGTGCACAGTTAGTGGAGCTGAGGATGTGCCCAGTGGAGCTGCTGGATGTGCCCAAGTGTACAAACTGTTGAGACCTTACAAAAAGGGTACAGACATGCAAGGGGCAAGGCTCTTGCTTTAGCAGTGTTTATTTCTGTAGGAGAAGTGATTGGCTGACAGGTACAATATCACATGGTGCGTGTTACAGGATTGGATCAAAAAAGCTCTGTTCTGAGAAAAGTGTCCGTGCTGTTACTGCTTCAGGGGGGTTTGCTATGGCCCTCTGGAAGCTGGAGATGCTTACCTCTAATTCACCAGTTGCCTGAGAGTCTGAGGCACAAAACTGGAGAGCTGGTGGCAGTTTGGGAGGTGGTTTCTTCTACTGATCCCACCCTACTGCAGCCAGCAGAGCATGGGCCCTGCGGTAGCTCTCGTGGTGGCTGCAGGAGCTGTTTGCAGCAATGTGAGTGGGTACCTACACTGACCATTTAACATGTCTTGTATTTGAATTAGTACAGAAAGCCACTATGCCATTATTTTCTAATTATCAGAACTGTTTCATTTGCTACCTGAGTAGCTGCTAAATAGCACTGGGGGCCCTGTGTAGCTGCTGGGATCATTCATCAGGCAGGAAACTGGAGGCAACAAGTGGCTCTTCAGCCAAGTTACTTACTTCTCCTGCTAGAAGCAAGGGTCAGGACAAGGCTGGGAGCAGGAAGCTGATTGAGAGCCAGAGCTGTGGTTTGTGGCTCTTGTGGTTCATTAAATGAACCAGGACAGATTTTATGAGAGACTTGGGAAGACTTCTGCAAAAGATGAAACCAGTGGCAGTTGAACAGAGATTTGTTCCCTGCCAGGTGCCTCTCTCCCCTTTGATTTACTTTCTAGCTGTGCTGCTGGCTCTGTGGGTCTTTATTCCCTTTGCAGTGCTGGTGGAGACACGGAACAAACATGGAGAACTAATTAGAGAGTCAGAATTTGTGCTGAGAGAAAGAAGCTATGGCAGGCCAGGCATAACAGAGGATGGTGACAGCTGTGCTGCTCTTGCTATGGGGTATCTGTATTCTTTGGAAAAAATATCTGCCCAAAGTAGATGGAAATGCTGTGTGTCACATGCTCAAGGAACCCATAATAAGTCAGTCTGGAAAGGATAAAGGTTATTCTAATGGTAACGTCCTGAAATTCACAAACAACTGTTAGCCTAGATTAGACACCTCTGATTTATGTCACTCCAAGTCAGCAAAAGCATCTCTTCAACTTAGGGAGTTCTCCCAAGTATTCTACAAGGCTTCAGGCACCACCTGAAATATTAATATGCTCCCTGCCCAGCAGCAGTGACCTATATAGTCACAGAGCAAACTGTTCTCTATGGAAGTGTTCGAGCAGTCACATCTGACCATCTTCAGCTCAAGTTCAGTGGTGTGACCTCTGAGCTAAGACTCAAGGCATAGTTACAGCCTGGGATTGCAGGGAAAGGTGGGAAGGCAGTATCAATTTCTATAGGGAGGCAATATCAATTTATAGAGGGAGGCGAGGCTGCTGTCTTTTTTATTGTAGTAGGAAAGACTGGATTCATGTGTGTCTGTACCTGCATTTTACTTACTCTGAGTCATGTCTGTAGTTCAGAAATGTTAAATCTGGCAGAAGGGGAGGGGTGGCCTTGTGAAGTGAAGCTGAAGAAGAGCTAGAACTAGTGTGACTGTAAAACAAAACATGGTCAGTGACAATGGGCATCTTGACTTGGTAGTGGGTGACAGGTCTGGTGGCTGACCAGACTGAGAGAGTGAGGGGGAAAAGGTGAAACCCCAGACTGTTCAGAAAGTAGATAGCTGTCTCTGTGATGAGAGGAGTATGATCAGTTTCCAGCTCTGGAGTATCTTTTTATAGGCACTGGAGAGTTCTTAAATCTGAGAAACTTTTCTGCTTCGTTTCCTTCGAGTGTATGACGATCTTCCTCATCTAAGGAGGAAAGGATGAGCAGCCACAGATGTTTCCCAGAGCATGTGCATTGCTTTCAAGGTTGTCTGGGTTTCAATTTAAGTTAATTTACTCATGATGAGAGCAAGAAGCTCTAACAGTTTTGAAAATTCAATATTTTTCTTGGACTTTTTTTAGGTTCGGGTAGGAGCCATGCTTTGGTTCTGCCTTATTTCTTCTTCTATCATGTTTTTGTGCTGATGCACTGTATGAAGGGGGTATGATAAATGACAAAAACATGCCAGTTCCAAGTAGCTGTTTCTGTACAGTATCAGCTCCCTTTACCCAGCTCTAGTGGAAATAGCCCAAAAGTTGCTTAGATGTAGACAAATGCTTGTTTATCATGGTTTGATTGGTGATGATCATGCCGTTTTAGGTAGGAATTGTTTGGATGGTTGGGTGCTGGGATTAGTTGATGCATGAGGCTAGGGAATTTACAAAAGGAAAAGGGTTTTCTTGTGAATCCTGGTGGCACTATTCAGGAGCTTACTTCGATCTTAAAGTGCTGAGAATAGGGGGACAGAGAAGGAGTATTCAAAAGCAATTAGGCTACTGACAGCATGTTTAGCCATTGGGCAGTTGCAGGCTTCTAGCACTTTGCATAAATTCAATCTAATTAAAACTGATTAAAAATCCCACCCCAGGAAACTCCCCATTTTATAACCTTTACTCTGGCATTGTGTATTTATGCAGATCCTGTCCTCTGTATCACATGACAATGTCATTGTTGCTCTTCAGCACTCCAGAAGTGAATTTATTAAGTACAATGGCCACACTTTTATAGTTGGCATGTAAATCGGTTTCTTAAGTATATATTTTCCATTAATGCAAGTTGAATATATTGCATTATAATGTATTCTGGGAATAGGAGGGGCTTCTCAATCTTGTAGTGGGGAGAATTTCTGGGATTGCATGCAGCCTGTAACATATTCTCACAAAGATTTAAGTTTATAGCCTTTCCCTGAAGTGCTTTCAGTTATTCCATGGAGCAGCAAAAGCTTACTCTGGTTACAGAAAGCAGAAATATCAAACTGACCTCTGTCTAAAGAAAGCAGATTTCCTAGTGACTACCCAGGTTTTGTACTGGGAACAGAACCTAAATCACCACCAGCAGCAAGATGTGTTCTTTGACAAAATAACTTCAGAGAGATGTCCAGTGTTTCTGTTTAGACATGACGCTGCTGTGTTCACAAGGATTTACAGAAGGCTTTTTTTTTTTTGCAGAAACTGAAGGCTTCAAGATTGACACCATGGGCACCTACCACGGGATGACTCTCAAGTCGGTGACGGTGAGTGGAGAGTCTTTGCTCAAATATGTTTTATAGACACGATCATGTACCTATATATAAAACACATGTTTAGAGGCAGAGATACCTTGTCCTCCAGGCCTAGGCTCTGGGAGGTCACTTAGGCTGAGTAACAGTGTTGGTGGAAGTTCTTCTCTGTGAAAAGACTAAGGGTGTTTTGTTTGATCTGCATGTTTTAGAGGTCTATGACTCAGGGATTTGTTTGTCTGCAGTAAAAAGATGTGCTAGGAAGGCTTCTTGAGGAGGTGCAGCCTTTTTCTGCTATACTTAACATTCCCAGGTCTTTGCTAACCTTAGGTGTGTCCTAGGGAAGGACATCTTTCATAATCATGAGTGATAAAACTATACTTGCAGGTTTGGAGTATAGCCCTGTTTCCCACTCTGCATTTAATAAAATAAATTCTTTTGGTGGTGGAAGAGTTAGAGCTCAGCATTACTGTTGAAGCTTTCCAGCCTGGTGAGATGGACTTCTGTTGTATGGCTGTACAATGCTGTCAGTGGGAATTGCAGCATTCACAGATGAGAAAGAGAGACCCTCAAACAGATTCGCTTTAATTTCTTTGGCCAATGTTTGTCTGCTTTTGTGGAAGTGGGTTGAATGCTCTCAAATAAATGCTGTTTTCATCTGCTGGTGGGTAGGACAGATGCTACAAAACTGCTGTAGTGCCCTCATTGAGGTTTTTGCCATCTGCATACCTATGTAAATCTGATGAATAGACAGCACTAAACACTCTCCTAAACCCATGCACAACTTCTAGTTTGCACTTCTCGAGTAGAAATTTCTGAAAAACACTCAACGTTTTTTTTTTCGTTTGATAAAATCCTTTCCCAAATCTTTCATTCCCAACTCATCTCAGCTTAGGACACAGTAAAGAAAATGGGAAGGAATATTTACGGAAAGAATGTACTTAGCAGTAAATAGTGTAATTTCTAGATGAATTCAGAAATTGAAAAAGATAAACTATTATGTCTGAAGATTTGTTCTTGAACTTTGCATGAATTTTGGGCTGCTTTATGAGGAACCAAAGTGTTGTTATACCAAATCTAGGTTTCTATGGGATATCATATCTGCTTCAAGCAGTAGTGATTTGAAATGGGTTAATAAGTAAGTTCTGCTTAAATTGCTCTGTGGGAAGGAAAAAGAAAGAAGAAAGAGAAAAGCAAGATTAGAGTAAAGCAGAAATGCTGAAATGTTTTAAGCTTATTAGTGCAAAATCTGTAAAAGTGAAGGGATGTACATCTAAAAATGATATGGTTTAAGGTCATAAAAATAATTAAGGTTTTTTGTTCTAGGAATCCTACCTCATGTATTGAGCATACAGCCTAGGCTTTTGAGTTTATTAAACTATCCTTGTTGGTTTCTTCCATTTAGAAAGAAAATATAATTGATATTAAATTACAAGTAAACCTTTTTTTAACATAAACCAGAATTTTTTAAAATAACTGTTTAAGAGGTATTGCACGACTGCACATAAAGCATCATCTGGTGTCATGAGAAATATTAAAACTCCATCTGTCACTTAGCTTTTGTCTAAGAAAGAACTGGTAGGGGATTTTTGGAGCCTTATTTTCCAGACTATTAAAAAGGTGCCCTCAATATTTAGCTCATTCATAAATTGCAGTGACATCCTGGCTTTGTGTTTCAGAGGGGGAGAAATAAATCTGTTAATTACGTTCATCTGTTTTTGTCTAAACTTTGTCATAGTGATGGACCACATAGTTCTAACCCATAATCTCAGGCTGTATTTTTGTGGAGAACAGTTAATCTCCTGCCACATGACAAGTCTCATATTTTGCTTTTACTCAAGGGTTTTTTTGTGGTTTGTTTATATTTTTTTATGCTAAACAAAATAAGGGAGGAAATGGGAAAGTAATTGCTTCCCCTAGATGTTCAGTGGGGAAGTACATTATACTCATTGGCTAAATCATATGAATATGGAGGACAGCACTGGAATTCATTCCATCTGCGTGGTCTCATCTGCTGTCCTCACAGTATGGGTTATAATCCCTGCAGGAACTCACCAAACATTTCAAAGGAATTGGAGTGTTAGGTAACTCTTGGTTAGAGGCTCTCTTCAAACTTCAGACCTCTGATTTCCAGATGGATGCTGACATTTGAAAGCTGCTTTTTTTATGCCGTTGTTCTCCTTAACATGGTGGCTCCTCTGTTTCTTCTGTGGTGTTTGCTTCCATTACTGTATTTCTAGAGAGCAGTCAGATTCCCTTAAAATTTATGCTCCTTACCTGCAGTGTGAACTGATCCACTGTTTAGAGTTGCCCACCTGCTTCTCATATAAAATTTGTAAAAGGTTTTTTTGTTTTGTGTTATATTCCCTACGCTTGCACCCTGCCTTATTGGAATTCTCTGTAATGATTTTTATGAAATGTGCAAAACTTCTGTTTTGTGTTTGTTCTTGCTGAAATGTGAGCTGTCCTAGATGCTTGTTCTTTTTAACAGCAAAACAAAAACTTCTTCATCTTGACTGCTTTCTTTTCATCAGTGATGTTGGAAACTTTCTTAGCATTCAGAGTTTGTGCCAGAACAGATGGTGAATGGTGGGCTTTTTTCTGAAGTAATGTCAGCTAAAATAACTTGTGCTGCTGGCAGTTCTTCCCTGTAACAAGGTTTTTGCTTAATTGGCACACTTTCTCTTAGGAAGAACTGACTTATTTATTGAATTTTTATTGTGAAGGCATGATCTCATTATTCTGAACCTGCAACTGTTTATAGCAAGCCATTTTCCTTAGAAAGATTTTTTTTTCCCTTTTTTTAATACCTGTGGCACCTTCTATTTGCCTAGATTGACGATGTTTTGGAAAATTAGTAAGTAAGCTAGTGGTGGTAGCTCTTGCTGTCTGGTTCCCCAGCAGTTCATGTAGCAAACTGTCCAGCATAACTTTTCAAAACCTGCAGGTCTCCCCACAGGCTTCTCTTCCAAGCATAATTGCCTGTATAGCAGAACTTCTGGGTTTTACCTAGGAATGTTTGGTTTGCTGTTTGAGGTGGATCAATCTTTGGAAGAGAAGTATGTTTGTATTTCTGTACCACACAAGGGTTTGAGGTAATACTGAGAGAGAATCTTAAGCTGATATTCTGAACATTCTTTGTTACTTGTGTAAATTTGACATGTTTGGGGCTTTAGCCTCCTGCTTTTCTAAAGGCAATGTTAACTTGGAGCCTAGGCCAGTGTCATCTGGTGGAAGCCTAGAAGGTGGGTCTCACCCCTTATATATAATGAACTTGAATTTTGGACTGTTCATTTCTGTAACTAGGATATGTGAAGCATTTAGCTGTTAGTGTAACTTGAGATGTAAAGATCAGAACAGACCAGTTATCTGCACCTAGGGCAGGACAGGGAGGAGTTGCTTGTTCTGTGAGCACCTGATAAAGCTGGCTGTGGGTACTAAACTCTTGCAATAAACTCTTGCAAGCTGAGGGCATGGTTTGTACTGACAGTGTGCACTGGCAAATAATATTAGTTCATCCATAACAAAAATAGGCATGGTGATGCTGGGTTTACTCATCTTTGTGCTTTTTGCCTTGAGTTCTCATGGCTTTAATATGAATGAAAGAAAGAAATAGCATGGAAGCCTGTGGATTTCTGTAGGGTGATTTTGTCTGAGTTCTGGGTGCCCTGGCTGGTTGGGGTGATTCAGGTGCTGGGAACTTGTGTTTAAGTGAACAAGAACTACACAGCACTGCATTAGGCCCTTGCAGAAATTATTTTGTTGTCGTTCCTAATTGCTGGAAAGCTCTCCTGTTTTGAACTGGGGGTTTGTTTCTTTTAGCATTCAGGGCTGCTGAAGCTTGGGAGCTTCCTTTGTCTTTGGTTTTTACTACTAGTAATGGAATCTGTCATTGATCATCTGCACTCATAAGCAGCCAGAGCTACTGTTGGCATTTCTTTCTCTTCCTGTTCAGTAAACAGGCTGATATCAGAGCTCTTGTAGGACTGAGCTGATGGCCTTCCCACAGAGTTTGGAGCTACACCTGGATGGATCCATATAGTTACTGAGGGCTTCAGCTGAGGCAGTTTGCTTACAGCAAACTCAAATGCAAATTTCTGTGGTGTATTCAAACTTTGTAAAAGAAATTCTATGTAAATTTTCAGTGCTTCTGAGTTCAGTGATATTTTTCCTCCAAACTGACAAAAGTAACATCCCTTTTTCCATTGTACACTGCCAGGCTTTACAGCAGTCTCTGGGTAAAAGTACCCTGAGTCAAAATATGAGAATATCAATAATTAAAGTAAATGCATTACATTTCAGTTACAACAAATACATTTCATAGTCCCAACAGAAACCAACTAATTAAAAAGGAGTCCCTATGTAAGGCATAGTCCAAGCAGGTGTCATTTCAGAATAACTGGAGACTGGTTTAGCACCCCTAAGGTCAGCAGTGTTGTCATTCACTTTGTGATCAGTATCAAATTTGGGGCATTAATTAATCGAAGGATGTTACTGTTATTGCCCTCAAAATCTTTTGTGTTGGGTATAATCTCTGTAAATTTTTTTTGTAAACTGAGAGGTTGTCTAACCACCTGTGGTATATTTTCAGAGGACTACTGTGTAGTGTACATGAAGGGAATGGCTGCTTTATGGCACTTTACAGACTGAGCCATTGGAGAGGAAGCAGTTGGGGCAGAAACAATCAACATGGTGTGTGCATGTATGTTATGTGAAAGACTTAAGAAAATTGATATGCTGCTATGTGAATAGGTAAATCCACAGGATTTTATAATTGATCATGAAGAATTAAGATTGTGATTCAGTGCCAAAACTCCAAATGACTGTTAAGAAGCATATGGTGATGTTGGACGTTGTCTCTCAGTGTTCGGATAAATAGCACTTAACTTTTAAAAAGAAATAAAAACTTAATATGTATTTAATATTAGAGATGGAGGAAGGATACCTACTTATCCACATCACCAGTTTTCTGTGTCATGTCCTAATCTCATTAAAATGTTGGAGGACAGTGGGATTGAGGGAGGAGTCAGCAAAACAAAAGACTCTTTGAAACGTTTGAAACGGGCTCTGAAGTGCAGCATAATTTTCATGCAGCCTGTGCATAAGGTGGTCATTATTCCCAAAGTGAGTGCAACACCAGCCTGCCCACACCCCCACAGCCCTCTGCAGGCTGAGCAGCATTCTGTGAATTCTCTCTGTGCATCCTATTCAGTTTTTAACCAGCTAGAGGAGGTGAGGAAAACTGTAAAAATATAGAATCATAAAGTTACATAGTTTTGTATGGAGGGCAGATATTTTTAGAAAAGTTTTCCATAATGATACTTGAGGTAGAGACTTGTTTTTATTGGGTTTGTAAATTATTTTTCACCTTAAGTATACTTCTCTGTAACTAATTCAGACATACCCATGAGGTTCTTGGTCCATGAGGGTTAAGGGCCGGGACACAACCATCAACTCAAAAAATCTTGGAGATGGAGAAATGGATGTTTCTCCAGGACAGTCTGCCAACAACCTTGCCCTGCTCTGGGGAAGCAGACAAGAAGGCTTTGTGTGTCTGTATACTCTAATGAGAGTGGATGAAATGCACGTTTCCTGAGAAGTATTACTGTATTTTATATTTAAGGCCCACACAACGTTTCAGTGGTTGGCATTTTATTGTCTCAGTCGTGTTTCATACATTAAATTGCTTTCCCTTTAAGAGTTCTAGTGTACATAGTGAAGCTGATAGAGACCAAGAAAAATCACATACAAATGCTGCTTTCAAGAAAATGTGTTAGGTTGAACAATGGTGCACTCGTTTTCTTTGGGATTGTAAATCGTGTACATCTGTGCCAAGATATCTGGCTGTTGTACTGCTTTACACAATGGAACTGCCTGTTTTGTTCCCCATAATAGGTTTTCTTTCATGTTGAGACTAAGAACTGCAAATTCCAGTAAAGACAGTGATGTTGTATAACCAGTCATGCCTCAGGAAGTTAGGCATTGCTGTGTGGCACCAGTGTGCAGCTGAACAAGAGGGAGCAAGACCTGGAGCCGTGCAGCTTTGCCCCTGGGTGAGCGTGCCTGGAGTCACTGCTGTGGGTAAAGCTGGGCTGTGTCAGCCTGAGGGTGCTTGTGGCACGGCTGGCAGGTCCTTGAGAGGTTTGAATGGAGGAGGGCCAGATGTGAGAACCCAAAGCATTTCTGAGTGTACATTCAATTAGAGCTTTAGACATCCAGGAAGCTTTACTTACAAAGGCCTGAGAGACTCAGACATGCTTGATATGAGTTCTGAGATGACCTCCAAGACCTGTCTTGATCCAAAGCTGAATGGCAAGAGTGTATTTGCCAGCCCTAGAGGTATCCTGAGAAACTCATCTGCCATGCACACTGTGCATTAGGACTGGGATCCTTTATGAATGTTTCAGAAATCACTCTCATTTGGAAACATGACCCCAAATAAAACTGCCTAGGAAACTTCATCTGTGTGCTTTGGATTGGAAGTCCACCTTTATTTGAATCCTGAGCAGGATTCTGCTTAGAGTCATTTGTGTTTCTCAGGCCTTTGGGTTTGTGTGTACTCAAAGTTTTACAGGGTGCTGCTCAGTGATACCAGCTGAACCTGAGTTACAGGTTTTTATAGTTTGTCCTAATTGTTCTGAACAATCAGACATCATGCACTGCACAAGCTTATGTTAAACAACTGAGTCAATGCCCTTCCTTCTACAAATTATCTCCAAACATGAGTGTCTAACAGCTGCATCCTCACCTGACAGTTCTGGGGAGAGAACAACTCTGCCATCAGGTAGGGTTCTAATTTATTCACAACTACTACACAACTACTGGTGTAAAGGTCTTGAAGACCCAGTAGAAATGACCATGGGGGATTAGAAAATAATTCACTTTAACATACTTTCTTCTCCCTGCAGGTTATGGGCAGCCATCTTCTTATCTTGGAATTAGAGTTTTAATGTTTTGAAGGTTTCTAGCACACTTTGCAATTCATGATACAGTAACTAAATCAAAATTGCAATTAAAGTATTTAATAATCATCTGAGTAATTCGTGTAACTAATGTGAGAACTGAGTCAAGATTTCCTTCTCTGGTCAGTTTTTGAGATTATACCATTGTCATTAGACCCTGTGACACTTTACTAGCTAGATATTTGCTTGCCATGGAGTAAGGTAGTATTCATTATTTGTGGAAACAAGTTTTCTGCTTGGAGTACTTCATATCTAACTTAGTATCATAGTCATTCCTTCTTCTGAACTTGGGAAGTAGGCTAGCTTGTTACCCTAGCAATATCCATAGGAACTGCCTCAGAGCCCAGGCTCAGGTGCATCTCACTCAGGCCATTTACTACTACTTAGTTAAGCCAGAGCAAACTCTCCTTTTTGATTTGTTTATAATTATTTTTATAAGTTCTGTGCTTAGTTCTTATTGTTGCCCTCTTTGAACATACTTAATTACTGTTGTTTCAATTTGTAGACTTTTTTGTGGTGGTGTTCTTTTAAAGGTCCACTTCCTTTCCTTTTTTTTGCAGTTGTGGGTTTATTTTGTTGTTTTCTTGGGTTTTTTCCCTTCTGTTGAATTCTTTCTGTATGTGGCTGGGAGTGTGTGATAGCAGAGGGTATCTCAATGTGGCAAATTTTGTTCACAGGTGCACAGTTATTACAGCAGTGTGGCATGGGCAGGTGTTCTTTAGTTCTTCAATCAGAATATGTAAGGCAAAGAAAGTCTTTTCAAAGCACATTAAACTTGCAGAGCTCAGAACTGAGACAGAGCTTTAGAGGCCAGTGTTGATGAAATGCTGGCCCTGGTTCTTACTCTTTTGGGGGATGGATTATAAGTGATGTCATTGGGCACTGTTTCCAGGTACTGCAACATAACTAATGAGAAGATCCAGTTAGAACAGCAAAATAGGACATATTTTTAAGCAGTTTTGGCAGTTCCTTCTTGCACCATTTAAGAAGGTAATTGATTAAGAGTGACTATATTTAGGTCTCGAAATTCATGAGATTTTTGTGTTCCTCTACATCCAGGTGCTAATCTGCCTGTGTCTTTTATGCAGCCACACTGTTGCTGTTAATCAGCATCCTCACTTTTAGGATGTCTGCAGGCAAAGTCCTGACTTACTCAGGGTTGCTCGTGGTGCTTCTGGATAAGTCTGTTGAGCACAGGCTTTCTCGTTAGGTAAATGACTGTAAAGGCCATATAATGAACTCTGCATTAGTTATGGCTCACTCACCTGGCATTTGGGCAGTACTGCTCATCCCTCCCGGAATATACCTGTGACTGTGAGCTGCTGAGCTGCCATCTGGAGCTGGATTTGTGTTTGCACTGAGCAATATGCTATTGCTGACACCACTTGCATCACTGCTGCCACCAGTGTGGGTCGTGGCTCTGTGTTCATCTCAAACTCACTCAGCTCAGGGAGATAAGGGGAGAGGTGCATGTAGGCAGGCACTGAGCGATGCACTGGCTGGTTTAAATCTCATTCTCCACTTTCTCTGTTGCCCCTCTTTGTTTCTGAGAGGCTCATGGGACTTTCTGGAGATTTTTGGTTTGAGATTTTTCTAGGTAACACAAGCCTCATGCATATGGGACTTAAGACTCAGAACTGAAGAAGGTGATTTGGTAAAATAAATCTGGTTCCTTATCTTTGTGAATCAATAAATGTGTAGCCTGAATGTAAATTTCTTTGAGACACAAACATTTCTATTTTCCTTTAAAATGTAAAAGGCTAATCTTAGATCTGTGCATCTGTAGTAGTTAACTATTTTAAATAATGAAGGTTTGTCCAATGTACTTAAAATGTCAAATTTATCTAAGGCAGTTGGTAAATTGTAAGAAATTTATAAATAACTTTGAGAACAACTGTGCTTTTTACAAATACGTCATTCACAAATACATCATTTAATTAGCTGGCCCATAAAACTGTTGGTTACACTTTATACAACATGAATATTCACAAAGCATCCTTTTATTTCACCTTACATTGCCACTGCATTTCGCACATTGCAGTTTAGGAAGTCCAACTATTCAGTTGGTTTGCTGCTTTAAGAAACTTAGGATGTATTTTTGGAATTTAAATGTCTTCCTTTCTGGCTCCCCATAAAGATATATGAGTAGGTTTTGTGCATGAGCAACAGATATGCTTTTAAAATTCAGTTCAAGTGCGAAGGAAAACTTGGTGTGACTAAGCAAAGCGATGTAGTGATGTGATAAGTTTGCTTGTAGGTAATTGTCAGTCTAGTGGCTGCAAATTCATAGTACTTTTCATTTAGAATATTCTTAAAAAATTCTAGGTTTCTTCATGTAAATAATGGGGTTTTTCTCTATAAATGCCTAAGCCAATCTTCCTCCAGGTGAGGTGGGTGTCTCCTCGTGCCCTTCTTTGGCCTGGAGAGAAGTGCAGCTGCTGGGTTACAGATGTGTGACTTTGGGTGGCTTGGTGCTGCCATTTTGAGGAGACACAGAGGAAGCACTGCCTGCCTTTCACTCCCTGGCAGCAGTAATTTGAGGGTTTAATTTCCCTGGCCAGCAATTTTCATAGAAGTTGACAGAAGCAATAACTTTTCTCCAGGTTTTATTGAAATTGGGAAGTAGTTTTGAACCATACTGTGGAAGGAGGGAGGGAATGTTACTGAAGTAGACTGAGAAGAGTTCTCTTTCCTGAGGTGGGGAAAAACCAACTCTCCTTCTGCTGTGGCACAGGACACTTGAGAGTGCACTGTGCAGCACTCTCCATCAGCCCAAATCCCAGTTATCTTCAGAGCAGTTGGTGTAAATCAGGCAGATTTACTTATAAAGCAGATAACTTATAAAGCCCAATTAGTTGTGTTTTATCATGATTGCTAAATAAAACGAGACTTGTGGATAGAGAGGGCTTTATAATGCCTTAAGCCAAATATTTTGTGGCTAATAATATAATATACAGAACATATGCAGCTACCTCATATTGGTCTATAAAAGCCATTCTGTTTTAGGGTGATGTTGTGTGCTGTAGCAAACAATGGTTTTTATAGTAGCTTTCACATGCATAATTATGTCTGGAAAATAATATCAAAGAAAAGCTTCCAAAAATATCTGGACATGAGCAGCAGGTGAAATGCAGATTAAAGTAGTAAAATACATATTAAAATCCTAAATGGATCATAATGCTGTCTTAGAAATTAAAATCTGAAGGGTCTCTGAACTGCCTGAATGTTACATCTGATTTTAAAGGGTAGGTTTATAGCTGGCTCAGATTTCAAAGGGGAAGTTTTAATGAGTAAATCAACTTCCTTGTTCATGGCTGAAATCTTTTGAAAATTGTATTTACTTGTTTGTTACAGTTCCCATTCAGAATAATGAAAGTGCCTAATCAGGCAGTTTGCTCACCTAAGGTGAGCTAAATATTTAATAAGGGTAGCTTGCATATGTGTGTTATTGTACTGCACAACAAAACCACAGATTCAATATGTCTCTTATATTCCTTCCCCTGGCGGGGCTCAGCAAGACTCTTAATGTCCTTTTATTTTCTTCTCTGGAAAGCTGCCTGCACTTGGCTTGTAACACCAAACACTGAATTGTAATCCTTTCAATACAAATGTGGGTATTAGATAATTTTAAAGAATGAGTACCATAACAGTAATCCATATGCAGGGAACATTTTATAGACAGAAATTTGCAGTGCACAGAAAATATTTTCAGCTATTATTTTATTACTCCTTTATATGGGGCTGAGAGGAATACAATACAAAAGGAAGTAAGCACTCAACATCCTCCAGGTTAAGATCCAGAATGAATTAAAGTTAAACACTAGGATAGTGTTACTAGTACACTAATATTTGTGAAAGTCCTCAGTTATGAATAAGAATCATACCTTTATGGAAATAATGTAACTTTTTCTGATGCCTCTCCTAAGTGGAATGGAAGTGATTGATAAACCTGACATTTAATCTTTGGTGTGCTTCAGGGAGTTTCTGCCTTATGTTCAGTAAAGTGGTGTTTCTTTAGTGAAGTCATATTTAAACCATGGTAAAATGCAGAGAAATGTATTGATACTTAATTCTCTGAACTCTTTAGTGGCATAACTAAAGAGTGTTCACAGCTTATGATTTTTTTTCCCCCTCCTCCCCCCTCTTTTTTAAACAAAAGACTGACTTTGGCTCAAATAGGCTTGGCCAGTTTCCTCTCCCACCCCATTCCCCAGAAGGAAGCTAAATTAATTCTGTCCATAAGAAGATTAAAAGCTGATGGAGTGGGCAGATGTTTTATTTTCTCAGGGGTGAAGGAAGTACCATGAGCTTCTCTGGCAAGTCTGAAGATAATGGTGGTGGGAGGGAATGTTTTGCTTCTAGTTAAATTGCAGAAAGGCATTTATACCTTTCTGTAATACATTTCATTGCTCTTTGACATTATCATGATGGAAAAATAAAGATGTATTCTGGGTTTATGTATTAGTAGTTAATTTACTCCAACACTGATTTGTAGTGAATCTTTTATGCTTCAGAGTAAATTTAGGTGTTACCGTGAATTTTATTTGCTTTTTACTTCCTTGTTTTTCACTGTAAAATGTTTTAAACTCAGAATTTTCCTATATTATTTACATCTTGGTTCATTTTATTTAGTTTAGTTAGCTTTCCGTTCTTTTGCTTAATATTCTAATATTTTTCTTTTCTGTTGATAAAGCCCTGGCTGCAGTCTGGCTTACTCCTTACGACCAAGCTACTGTAGGAGAAACTCATGGTGGACCCTGTGTGCTTTCTAGCAGAATTCACAGAATTCCCTTCCTGGAATGAACTGATTCTTAACCCCTCTGAAGCTTCATCTCTCTGTGGCAGCCTCCAGCCTGGTGCTAACCTGGGAGCAATTTAATAATAAAAATTCACAAGTTTCCTGCCTTTCTTAGCATTGGATCCTCCTGGATTCCAGGCTTGTTAAGGGATTTTGTGACAAATAAATAGGTTTCTGGAGGTGCCTTTGTGCTCACACAAAAGACAAACAAAGCACAATAGCTGTGTAAAGCTTTGGGGTGAAAAAAGCCCTCCCTGTGTCTGAAACATGACCGTGGTTCTTCCTGCTAGCCTTGGAGTCTCTGTCAGTCCATGCCCTTTCAGGAACTTGAAGTTCTTGTGGAACTTCTCCCAGATTTCTCTTGTAGCTGCTGAGCTCCCAAACCAGGATTTGTTTTAATGGGTTAAAATCTTAATTTATATTTCATTTGTCATTAAACACATCAGGTCTTTCCAGGGTGCAGCTGTTGCCACCTGAGCATGGCTGGGAGTCATTAGGAAGTTAACAGTCTTCAATAATTGTCTGTGTTTTCCCGTTAAAGCAAATGCTTCATAGTTCTGCCATTCACAAGTAACCTTTTCTCCTTAATACAATGGATGATGCAATCTAAAATGGCAATATACAAGATTCCTTAAGGCTATATCTAGATCAAGGCACTCAAGCAAATTAAAGCAAATTACCAAAGTGTACAACATCAACATTCATAAGTTATAATGCATTAAATTGCCATTGGCTGGTGATGTCTTTAGGAATAAAATTAATTTAGTGGGCTGTATGTAGTTTAATTTCCTTAGTTTACAGTGAGTGAAGCCAATTTACTCCTGCACTGGAAAACTCGTGTGGGAATTCAGTGCACTTAAATTAATATGTTTTGACTTCTCACCTTTCCTTGAATCTTGATAAACCTTCAGATCACTGTTTGCCTGTTAAATTTGGGAGCAGCTTCCCTGGGCTCTCGTGTGGTCCCATTTCTTAGTGCTGCGTGGAGCTCCCATGGGATTACAGATCTGATCTGTACCAGAGCCACAAATAAAATTCAACTGCTGCTCTTCACTGCAGGCAGTAATGGCTGGATTATACAGAGCCACAATAGTATTTATTAACTAACCTGCATGTTTTCCACAGTGCACAGTTCAGGATCCTCTGGATCTCATGGACATCCAGCAGTAAATTCAATTCCTTTTAAATTTTTCATAATGCACTTGTTCTGTGTATATATTAAAAAAAAAGAAAAAAAGTTAAAAATGGTAAAGGTATTTTTAACTTTTGGTTTTATTTTGGTTGGCAAGCACAAGGGTAATTTGTTTTGCTTTCAGTTTTATGTTTGGGATGTCTAAGTTAAGAAAGGAATAGGAAATTAAATTGCTGTGGATCCTTAATAGACTATTTATTTTAGGGCATAGTCAGTGCTTTCACACTTTACTTCAATTGTCCTTACACAAGAAAAAACACTCATTTAAAGTACTTAAACTGATGAATTGAAACCTACCACTTAAAATTTGCCCACTTATTTACTTACATAAGCTCCTTAGGGCAGAATATTTTCTCTTTCAAGTGCTTGTCCTGCATGTGTATTTCCCCTGAAGTATGACTTTTGTGGGATTTGGATCTTTAATCTCTGTTTAATAGAAAGAGATGTACTGTGTAACACTTACTGAAATGTCACAGCTTACAAAGTTTGTAATTACTGTCCATTATTCTAAAGGATTCCTACTCGGTTTTAAAAATATTTTTCATGTAATGCAGTTAGCAGCAGCAGAGTAAATGCGCTGATATTTTCTGCTCCCATTCTGCATGTGTGGAGGATGGGAACAGTCCAGGATTACAACATCCCTGCAGTTGAATCTGCATAGGTGAATTTTTGTCTTCTGCCCTTATATTTTTCAGTAAATGGGGAAACCTGGATAATATTTCTGTGAGTTTTTAGCTAAATTCTACCAACTGTTTAGAGAGGGAATATGGGTAATAACAGGTCCTAATCAACATTTATTTATACATAATGGGGTTTTTTGAAACAAGTGTTTTGATTTGGTCTAATATCATCTGATGCCACTGTTAAGCAAAGAGTTGGTCTGCAATATATGACCAGTTCTCTAAAGGACTAAAACTTGTTAGTAAGCTTTGAAAATGTTGCATAGAAAATTCAGAAACTGTAGTTTGGTATTTATTAGAAGTAGACAGGTTTCTGCCATCTTTGAGAGTCTTAAAAAAGTGGAGTTTAGGGAATTATTCACTTGTTTAAAACGACTAGTTAGTAATTTCTCTGAGAGTGAATGTTTAATGTGTTTTTGAGGTGTTTGGGTGAGGAGGGAGATTGTTATGGGGTTTGTTTAGAAAATGCTTAATTTTTCATATTGCATCTTGTAAACACTTGCTTTTTGGGGGTTACAGCATATCTCTGATAACTTGAGAAAACCTCTAGCTGTGAAGAGGTAGTTATAAAAGGTAAACAGGACAATAAGAAAAGGAAGCTTTATTGACAGTTGGAAAAAGAATTCCTTTTTCTTTGACTTCCCAAAATCCAGGGACAAACACATTCTTGTCTATATTGGCCACTGAAACAAATGAAATGCCAAGTGTTTTAGTTGGCTGTGGTGGGAGGCAGCTTTTTTTTTCCCTATGGCAACACATCTCATTGTCATCATTTTTCATTTCAAGTAACTGACAAAGCCAGTGCGAAATATGTTCAGCAAATATGTAAAGCTATTTTTGCCCAAGTCTTAAAGTGTCATAAGAAAAAAAGGAAATTGTCCAGCACCTTGGGTTCCACAACTGAATATGATGAGGAGTGTGAAGGCCCAGGTGAACCTAATGAGGTTCAAGGCCCAGTGCAAAAGGTGCTGCACCTGGGTTGGGGCAGTCCCAGACTGGGAGAAGGACTGCATGGAAGGACTTGGGGGTTCTGGGGGATGAAAAGCTGGACATGAGCCAACAGTGTGCACTCACAGCCCAGCAGGCCAACCGAATCCTGGCTGTGTCAAAAGAGGGGTGGCCAGAGGTCAGGGGAGGGGATTGTTCCCTCGTGAGACCCCAGCTGCAGTGCTGCACCCAGCTCTGGGATCCTCAGCACGAGACAGACGTGGGCCTGTTAGAGCAGGCAGGTCCTGAGGAGGCCACGAAGGTGCTTGGAGAGTTGGTGCTCCTCTGCTCCAAGGACAGGCTGAGAGCTGGGGCTTCAGCCTGCAGAAGAGAAGGCTCTGGGGAGACCCCATTGCGGCCTTGCAGTGCTCAAAGAGGGCCTACAGAAAAGAGGGAGAGTGGCTTTTGACAAGGGCACACATAGTGATACGATAAGGGAGAACAGTTTAAACTAAGAGGGGAGATTTAGATTGAAATTAAATGTCAGGAGGAAATTCTTTCCTGTGAGGGTGGTGGGGCACTGGAACAGGTGGCCCAGATAACCTGTGGAAGAACTGTCCATTGTTTCAGTGTGTGAGCATTGTCCAACTGCAATTTATCTATTCTTAAATTTAAACTGGATCATAGTTTTATGTGCTGAAGTGGCTGCACTTGGTGCAGAAGAACTTTGCTATGTCCTAGCCAGGATATGTCAGCATGGACTGCTTGCTGCAATTCCACATTTGTGAGAAAAAAGAAACACCACTCAACACTCATCTGTTTTGTCAGGAACATCCTAGGATTTATCTGTTTTATGAGTAGTTCAGGGTCTGATGAATTCAAGTACTATATTCGTGCTTCAGGTGCTAATACTCATAAGTCCAAGAGAATATTGTGATGGGGGGAAAAACCACTCTTTATTCCATGTAAAATATTTCACAATGAAAAAAAAAAATAATACAAGATTCATAGGTGTTTTTTTCATAGAGAATTGGAGGAGGTAAAACATTAATACTTGACTGGTCATAAGGAGTCTTACAGGTAAAACAAAGTAGTGCTTCTTAAAGCTCTCCATTTCTGGAATGTGTGCAGAAGATGCTACTTAACAAAAGTGTGTTCATGGGTGTAAAGTTTTTTAATGAATAGGAGGGTGGGTAGGCAAGAAATGTAATTGTGTACTTTATTCTAGCTTTTCCATTCTGCTCTGCTAGCGTGAAATTTGGACAATAAATCATTCAAACTGCTTAACTTCTACTAGCAGAAAATATGGAAATGGTGGAAGGGAAAAAAAAAAATTAAAATGGTTGAGGGATCCAGGCAGTGCACTTCTTAATGATTAGGACAGCATTATATTTCATTCAGGCTTAGAGCCTCCAAATTATTGTCACAAGGCTGTCATTCGTTTATTAACATTAATGAAAGCTGGATATCTGAAGTTGTTTGCAGAGTTCATTTCTCAGCTGAATTTTGGTGAGAAAGAAAATCATACCTTTGATTTTTTTGCCCGCTTTTTAAAAAGGGGGTAATTCCCAGCTGGAAACTAGGAAGTAGTGACTACAGCTTTTAACTCTGAATAAATTTCAATTTATGTAAAGTAAAAGAATTTAGATTATCTATCATTGTTGCGTTAATTATATTTTTTTTGCCATTTTTAGAATTCACGGAAAAAATTAGGTTGTTTAATTAATGTGGATAGCTTCCAAAATTGTTAAACCATGTCAAATTTGATCAAATAATAGAAGTAAACTGCTGCATCAGGTTTTAAAAATAATTTCAGATTTGGAAGACAGAATTTTATCATGACATAAATAAGAGGTATTACTGAAAATACTTTTCTGTTGAAGATACATCTATATATGAACAATGTGATTTCTGTAGGTTTGTTGAATTTTGGTTGTTTTTCTTTTTTCCCTTTGGTATGCCTCACTGCAGGTACTGCATCAGCTCTGTAATTTGCTTTTTGAGCAATAGAGGTGTTAGTTGTTCCCTCAGGTACAGATGAGATATTTACCTTTATTTTACCTTTACCTTTATTTTAGAGTCTCAAGTATTAAGAGTACCTCTGAATTGTTGTCTCATTTCTTTACATTTTTGGGACATAAAAATGTTACCCTTTTTTGCACTAAAAACCAGTCAATAAAATACAATATTTTAAATTATTTAAAGATGATACAAGGGAAATTAGTTCTCTTCATTCAGAAGGCTGGATAATTGAGCTGAATTTTTATGGCTGCAAAAAATTGATGTCTAGGTGGACATAGGAAGAATGCCTATAAAAAGACTGGCATTTGCATTAAGTAGCAGCACTAAATTTTTGACTGAGTCACAGATGGTGCTTTCCAGTGTTTCATAGTTTGTTTTACCATCTTGTATCAACCTGTGTAAGGGCAAAACAGGTTTAAAATATGACGTAAATTGATGCTTCTTTTGAAAGTGATGACAGTGACACACAAATCCTGAATGAAACCTGCAAGATTTTAGGTTATTCTTATTCTCAAAATAGTTCTTAGGCTTCAGCTTGTTTAAATGCAGGGCATGTTAAATATTTAGGAAAGGCAATGAGTAAAGTTTTAGTTTCCTTTGGTGTCTTGTCTGGTGTTTTATTAACAAAGGATTTCTTGTGGCAGTTGGTTTTTCTCAATTTAAACTTTGAGCTTTACTGAGACATGGGAACACTTGGCCTTTCCACAGGAAAAGATGTGGTAGGGTTGTGGTTTTTCAAGAGTGTGGAGGGATTTGGTGGTTTTAGGATGGCATGGATGTTTTTAATTTTTAATTTTATATAAAACTTTAAAAAGTGTTAACAGTGAAAGAACTGGGAATACTTTACCTTCTGAAGACTTTTTTGTGTTGAAAAGATTCCTCTCTTAGATCCTCGCAAGCATGACTGTTTCTTCTGAAATCTGAGTTTTTGTCATCTTGGGAAATTTTTAAAGATTTCACACTGTTTTCAGTATCTCAAGCTTTTTTAGTTGAATATATTGCAAGACATTATCAAAGCTGGTATCCTTAAAATGTTAGGATGACAAACGTGTTTCACACACTTCACTTTTTAATGAGGTAAAGAAAAAGAGACTTCTCCATTATGCCCACACTGAGCATCTGGGAGATCAGAGTGAGTGGTTCACAGAATATTCACATTAAACAGTTGAAATGCCACTTAATATTAGCTAAAGCTAAACAGGCTAATAGGAGGTGGAGGCGTTGCTGTGATGCCCTTGTTCTCAGAGCACACCGTGTGTTCCTCAATGCATTTTGGCCTCTACTGAGGTAGAGCAGCTTGCATTGTTTTGTTATTTACAAAGGTGTATACTGGTTACATACTCATAAAGATTGTATAAAAACTCCGGTTTATTCCTCCTTCTCTTTTCTTGAGGAAATGACATCTTGAAGGTCAGTAACAAGTCAATCCACCCTTCAGAAGGTGAGTTTTTCCCCTCCAGCTTTCCCAGGCGAATGAAAACCCTTTGAGAAAAATCCCATCAAAGATTTTAGCAGTCTTGACTTCGCCACCCTGCACACTGACTGTGCACAACTTAAGCATTCAAATGGAAACCTCTGAGAGTACATAAGCTTTAAGCCATCAGTAGTCCCTGAGCTGGAGGGACTTTTTTTTCCCTTTTTTTTTTTCCTTTTTTGAGTGGTAATTCAAGGTTACTGTCTCGGTCAAAACGTTTTGACCAAAGCACAGTCTTGAGAAAAGCGAAGGGAATGGTTCGTACCCTGTGGTTATCGAGCAGTTAGCTCATGAACCAAAATGCATCATTACTATCATTCAGTTAGTGTTATCAGGAAAACTGTCAGATTTAAATGCTTAAGAGAGCTCTTGTAACTGTTGCCATGGCAATATCAGAACAGCAACGTGGTAGTTTTCATCCATATCCCATGTTCAGCTAAATTCCTTTGCAGTCTTTTAGCTGTGAAAGGAAGGTACCATATTGTACCAGGCTTTGTTTCTTTTGAGCTCACCTGGAACAAACGAAGGCCAAAATTAACTCTTTGTGTGAAGATTAAATACAAATCCTAGGCACAAGTGATCTCATTTGCTTTGCTCTTGGTTTGCCTATGTACTATGTGTAAAGTACTCTCTGTGGCGTTACTGCCCTGCTGTTCATGCCATCATGTCATGACTTGGAATTTGATTCAGGCCTTAATAAAACACATCCACTAAAAATTTTAGTTAGAAGAATGGATTTACCTCAAAGGTTCCTATTTTCTCTAAGTGCAGAAATGTGAACACTTATAACTGGAATTCCAGATCCTGCTTTCTAATTCGGCCTCACTTTTGTAACGCTTTTCCCTGCCACTGAGCCTGTCCTGTATTTCCAACCTGTGAGGTGTTGATCAGCTGCTGCATTTTTAGTTTCACTCTTCTGTTTTCTGACATTCAAGTTCCTTTTTCACTGACTTGCTGCAAGGAGTTGTTTTCCAGAGCCCTCCCCCAGCCTCCTGCCCCAGAAAGCCTTTGATTCACTCTTGGTACAAAGCAGAGCCCACGTTCTGTCCTTGCTGACCTACATTTGCACAGTGCAGCGTTTCAGAGCTGCCCATGCAGCTTCCCTGCCTCCCTCCTTCCCCTGGGTGCCCATGGAGTGCCTGGGCTTGGGAAGCAGGGCAGGGGAAGGGAGGCGGTGCTGGATGGGCTGGAGATGGGATCTGTGGGAATAACAGCCAGTGCCATGTCCAGGGGTGTGCTCAGCAAGGGGGGTGAGACTGGGCCCCCAGTCACATCCTGCTTTGGAAGGACAATCTGAAATGAAAAGGACAATAATACTCTCCATTGAGAGGTACAGTTCTCACAGTGTAACTGAGTGATTGTCCAATATTTATTTATTTGTGCTATTCGACAGCATAAGAGATTGAGAAATGGCATTTATAATTGGGAAAATATGGCAACAAGTGATGTTTCTGCAAATCAGTTACAAGCCTGTTCTTCCCAAAAGCACAAATGGAAGAAGTAGTAGCTTCTACATTAGCATCTTCCCTCTCCCTTTCATCTCCTCCCAGAATGTTTCCACGCATTGCAATGAGCATTCATTCAGGAGAAAAGATTTTCTTGCCCTGTGGGATTATGAAGGTATTTTAAATAGAAGTGTGATTGGGGGTTGTGTTAGCATATCAGGAAAATTAGTGGGAAGGGGGAGGCAGTCTAAAGTAATGGCCTCTAGGTGCTTCCCTCCCCTCCAGTGCCTGATTTAGCCTGGGCTTGGAGACAGTTAATGCATGTCTTAACATGTTGATGTATTCTGAAAATATTTTGTAAATGAGGACTGACGCGTTTTATATTACTGCACTGGAAAGAAAAGCAGATTCTAAATTGCTGTTCTAGTAAGGTTAACCTGAAAGGCAGTCTGTCTCATCTCTTCTAGATCACTGCCATCCCATAATTTAAGTTTATAAATTTAAGTGAAGATCTTAGTGGGCACTGAATTTTCTCTCAGAACAACCACTGAGGCTTGCAAGTACCTTGACATGTAATTTTTAAAATTTAGAACAGGTTGTGAACTTTACCCATGAAAGATCTTTCAGTGACAGGGGATGGGATCAGTTCTACTATACCAAAAGCTGTAGTTGTGCATTTTCCATTCTTAATTCTATTGGTGTGGGATCTGCAAATAACTCACACCACTGATTTAATTGAAGACATGAAAGGAACAGTTCTGTTGTTGAATAACAACTTATTTTGGTGGGACTTTATTTTGGTCCTATAGTATCAATGTCTAAGTCTTTATTTAGTCAAAAATTAAATAAATATGGGGAAATGATGAAATTCCAGTTTCTGAGATTTGTTACCAGCCCAGCTTTTCTAAGATTTTTCTTTGCCATATTAATGTTGCTGATGATGTCACATGTTTTTTCTCCCATCATAACTTTTGAGCCATTATGACTTTTTATATTTGTTTTCAATCTGAAGCAGACATAGGGAGAAGTAAAAACATTTAGAGCAAGTATTATGCAAACTCTTGTACTTCTGTATTCAATGAATAGTTATATCCTTTTTTCCCTTTTTTTTTTACTGCATTGCAGACATGTCAAGAGTTTTAGCTACACGTTTGTATGCTATTGCTAATGAAAAATGCATTCTTTTCTTGCTTTATGGGGAAAGGAAGTGAGAGAACTTGTCCAAGCTTTTAATGATATAAATAATTATTGCACTATTTTTAATATGAACTGTTTTTATATTCTAGTAGAGTGCGCAAACAGCTTAAACACAAGCTAGAAAACAGTAAAACATTCAGAGAAAGGAATGTAGAGCTTTCATTCTGTAATTGCATATTTCATCTTACAAAATGATTTCCTTTTGTTTCTGAAAGCTTTGCAACAAACTGTGCAAGAAAACGGTACTTGGATGCAGAATGTTTTTAGTAGCCTTTGACCATCTTGATAAGGATTCAAGTATGTTTACAGAGTAGTTTCAACTTATACCCAAACATTAATACAAATTTTAAAAATTATGTTGGGCTCTTCAAAGGGCATTAAGAATGACTTCTTATTTAGCATCTGGTGCTCCTCACTAGTCCTGTAAGTAGGTGGAGGTTTGGTATGCTGAACTCATGGGCATCACATTGTGGTTCTGCCAAGCTCGGGCAGATCAGCATCATGCAGGAGGCTCCAAAGCGCAGCACCCGAGAGGTGGTTTGGCTGCCAAACTTGATGGTTCCAGTGCCAAACTATTAAAGGTTTAGCATTAACCTCTTGGACTACACCCAGGAGCCGGGAACAGCATTTAGGGCTAGCCAGAGTTGGTAAAATCGAGTACATCACAGTGGAGCTGGAAAGCGCCAAGGGCCAGGAGCAGCGCTGAAGTCCTCTCTGGGAGGCTGGACTGTGTCCTTGGCCAGCACTGCTCCGGGAGAGGCCACTTATGGCACTGGACATCTTCCAAAATTCAGTCCCCTGCAGTAGTAGCCGGCTTCCCACACTCGCTCTGGGGTCTAGAGCTGGCACTGTGGTGTAGAGCCTGCCTGCAATGACCTTCAGCCAGGTGCCTGTCAGCTGCATGTCAGCTATAGCCTGCAGCAGCTGGGAGCAAGCAGCACACTGAGTGGGGAAAACTGCAGTGGGTGCTCAACGCACACTCCCAAACATCTGTCCAGGGCAGCTCTCGCTTGAATGCCAACAGGCATCACGTAAACCAAGTGTATGAACTTGCAATTTAGTTGGAGAAATCTCTGCAGAAGAGAGTTATTACTTTTACAGGTATTTGCTTTCCCCAAAACCAGACATTTATATGATTTGGGGTGTGTTGGAAATGCAGAAATGTACAATTAGCACACCCCAAATACAGCAGAGGAAAAAATACAGTGGAAGATCACCAAAAAAATGCTGTTGAGCAAATTCCCATGCCCACTTTCCATAAGAGCTGCTGGAATTGCTTCAGAGGTGCACTCAGTGCCTTGCAGTCTGTTCACGTGTGAGAGTTCCTGCAGACAGACAGCCCGAGAGCTGCTGAGAATGCTCAGTAATATGATTTGTCTTCTCATTACAGAGGAGAAAACCCTGCTGTGATCTCTGTACTATGCATGAAAACCAGGCTTTAAGGACTAGGGAACACTAGAAAAACCAAGTAACACTACAGCTAGAAATTTCTTTCTTCCTGAGCATCTTTCCCAGAAAAAGTAAAATCTTAAGACCATAAATATAATCAATTTTATTAAATAATAAAAGTACATCAAATATTTGTATTTTATCCAATTAAAAAGTCCCAGTCAAACAGAAAACTAATTGTAGTTCGATCATTTGCTGCTAAATCAGAGGTGGGTATTGCTTACCCTGGCACTGTGACAAAGCAGTAATAATCTGAATCTGATACAACTCTGCTGTAACAGTTGGAAAATAAGCTTTAAAAGTTCTGTTTGTTAGAAAACTGGAAACCTGTAAATAGATTTAACCCACTTCTCACAATTTATTTTCAGTGGTACATGTTATGACTTCAAATTGCTTAGATTTTGTTCCTGCCCATATGGTTGGCTGGAACTCTCAATCTTATTGTGACCTAGTCTTCCTCACCTATAAATTCAGGTGTGTGGCTTTATTTTCTCCAGCAGATGTTTTCACTTGGCTGATCCTTGCTTTTTGTCAGACAGGAAAGAGCAAAATCAACACTTTGGATTAGTTTTCTCCCACTTTGCACAAAATGAAACTTTGTCAAGAACGGTACAAGACTGGAACTTAGGTTTTACATTTCTCATCAGTCTTTGAGTTATCTTGAAGTTATGTAGGGAAATTACTAGCAGATCCAATGAATTTGCATGAAGGTGCCAAGGATAATGAATGTTACTTGGCACCAGATCTTAGGAGCTTGCCCTGTGACTTCTAGAGAATGAAGTAACTTTCAGTCAGCTCTTTGTGGACCATCTCGTTGCATCCAGAACACCACTTGCATTTCTGAAGGTGATATACAAAGCAAGTCTTTGCAACTTTGATTTCATTTGTCTCTCTTTCTAAACCAAATAAGCAAACTTTCCAAAACTGGGCCTACTTCAAGGGAGTGCTTTCTTAGCGCTTTAGAATTTATTGGTAGTGTCTTACTAAATTGTGACATTGCTAAATGTGTTGTACATTAAAGAAGTGTATAATAATTGTCATGTGGTATTTGAAGGTAAAACTGATCTGCCCTTTGTGCATTTCCTTAGTTTTTAACTTTTCATTTCATAGCATTCTAGATAACAAGAAATCATTACATGGAAGAGAACTAGAGCTATGAATGCAATTCTTAAAATAAAATTTTAGTGTGGAAAATATGCTCAATTATATTTTATTGGCACATAAATCAGCAATTGTACCACCAAAGTGTGCATGCTTATTATTGCACATTAACACAGAAATCCTTATATACCTTTTTTTTTTTTTTTTTTTTAAATCTCAAATTCGCTGGGGAAAACCGTTTGGTTATAATTCCGTAACACTTTTTATTTAACTTAAAAAAATAATTTCCCGCCTGCTGGGCTGGGGCCGGGCCGTGCCTGGGGCTGCTCTGCGGTCACTGTCCATGCGTTCAGCGCTGTTATGTACAGGGGCGGCGGGGCCGGGCGGCGCCGGCCCTCAGTGCAGTCTGCGGTGGCGGTACCTGCCGGCCTTCTCTTTGGCCGCGTTGGCGCAGGCGTTGTGCTTGTTCTGCTGCAAGTGGTTCCAGTATTTGATCAGTTCGCTAGGTTGGAACTGATGGGAGGTAATTAGGTGGCTGTATTTACAGCTGGAGTAAGAAACTCGCCAGTGATTGAAGACAAACTCATTGGGTGGGGGCATGGGGTCAATCCGCAGCTTGGCGAGACAGATCCCCACGTACACATCCTCTAAATGTAAACGTCTGATGCTTAAAGAGACCTTAAAGATTTTTTCTGCTAAGTCTCCAGAAAAAACATAACCGGTTCCAGAGCAGAATACGGGATAACGTTCGCTTGGATACAAATCAGGTGGCATATACCACTTGCTATCCTTGTTCCTATTAGGTGCATAACCTCTCATTAAATAACCTGTAAAATACTTGTGCCTTGGAGGAAGTTCTGGTTTCAGAAGCTTGTGTATTAAATATTCAGTATTGACAAACATATCACTATCAGTTTTCATAACATATGGAACATGTGGACAGTAGGTTGCAACCCAGTTCATTCCCATCAGAGTTTTTATAGTTAAATTATAGTAGGTGTCTAAGTATTCTTGTTGAATGATGTCATGGTACTGTCTGCTTTCCTCAAGGATGGTTCGCTGGAGGTATCCATTTACCTTGGTGCTTAAGCCCAACAAAAAAATCCGCACAATTTGGATGCCAGGTGTCAGGCTCTCATTGCCCCAGGTCTGTCGGATTGCTTGTCTGGCCTCCACCTGGCCCGGTTCTGCAGCTATGAGAAGTATTAGAAAAGGGGTCTTCTCCTGGCACTTGTCAGGCTCATTGATGACGTATTTGAAATGATAGGAAGTTGAATGCCCAGTGCCTTTCTCATTGTAAATACTTCCATTGGCACTGAGGGTGTTTTCCAAACCGGTTACTCCCTGTGGAGACAGATCCGTGTTGTTGGGGTTGGTGACTGTCTGAGGCCTCAATGTCTGAGGCACAGCATCTCTCCACACGTTCCTTAGAGAGCTGTGGTTGGTCTCACTTTTTGTAGATCTAAATCCTCGTATGGTGTAAGCCATGGGGTTTTCTCTGAATCCAGCCTTGCCTGGCAGCCAGTCGTGATGGTTAAAGAACAGAAACATGGCAAAAAGAAGCACCAGGGAGACCAGGCCAATGAGATGGGTGCGAAAAAGAGACCTTTTGGTATTCCAGGTCATCTTTGCCAAGCAGCAGTGTCGTCTTCTCCACTGAAGCATGTTGTAAGGATCCAGTGATGGGATATGAGACAATGCTCAAGCACAAGGTTTTTCCGATTGGTTTAGAATCCACTGCTATTCTTTGGTATTCATTTTCCTTTGTTCATGTTGAGTAGTTGTCTGCAAATGGCTCACTCTGCAAAGAGTAAAGAAAAATAATCAGAAATCCATCATTTGACACATAATATAAAAGATTGCAAATAGAAACTAGATACAAACATAAAACTGAGTTAAATTTACTTTTTTCAAAAAACAGCCCATGTCAATGGAAACAAGATTTGATTTATGCTAAAAGCCAACCTTGTTTTATGATTTAACTCGATTTGTTAGATTTTAAAAATGCTTTTCTTCATGGTAAAAGTTTCAACAAACATCCTGGATACCAAAGAAAAAGGAGGAAAAAAAATGGATCACATTAGCAGGAAAAAGTGTGAAGTAGACATAAATAACTTCATATCCATGGCTGTGAAATCCTTGTAGAGTGTTTGAGAAGGACTGAATGAAAAAGCCTTGCTGGCAGATGGAAGGTTTATTGGCATTAATTAAAATTGATTTGACATGCAGAGGCTAGGATGGCTCACAGTTTAAAGCCCTTTTTGCAAATGGCCGTGCCTGGTGGTGGGACAGACGGCACAGGGTTGGCGGTGGCAGAGCTGTGTTAGTCACAGGACACTGCCTGGCGCGTCTCCACCGGCCCCCACTGTGCAAGGAAAGTCAATGAGAAGATGCACCTGTCAAAATTAATTTTCAGGGTCCAGTAAGCTCACTGCATAGCCCTTAGATGCCAGTGCAGGATAACATTCCCAGTCACCTTTCAGGCACCTTGCACCTTGTATTCCGCATTGGAGCAGAACGTGGAATGGAACACTGGGCAGTGGTGCCCGGCTCAGAGGCAGCTGAATTAAAATTAAGCTCTTGATTTTTAGTAGGCAGAAATCTTGGGTAGTGATCATGTTAACTGGAAATAAACTTGCTCAGGTCTACGTTTCTGGCCAGCTATCTGATGATCATGATTCTGGTTTGGGTTTTATTTCGTCTATAAAAGTATATGTAACTGCTGTACTTCTCATAGCAGTCAGAAATTTCAAGTATTCTGACCAGCAGCTGTAGCTGTACGAAATAGTGCCAAAGTAGTCTGTGCTTCATTTTGTCTTAAATTTTTGTTCATATTCAGGAGCAGAGTCAATATGGCAGCTTCATGATGCTGCATATTAAAAGCTGATCACATCATCTCGTAAATGAACCTTTCACTGCACAGTAGCAATTCGTTTGCGATTTTCAATTTGCTCTAATTTATTCCTGGGCCCTAGGGTTTTGTGTAGGAAAAAAGGATGACAGTTGAACAAGAGTCCATAGAAAATGCTGTTTCTAATAGAAATATGTAATTTATTAATTGCTTTGCTATCTTCTTAAACCAATATTTGGATTAATTTGTGTATTTAAAAACTAAGTGATATGTTACATGGGAAATTACAGGGTTTAACATTGTAAGGAAGTAATTTAAGATTGATTTGCAGAAAATATCTCCACAACTTTCCTAAGTTGTGAAGTAGGTATGTTTATTTCGCCCCGGGGCACAGGGGGAACTCCCGCAAAGGCCTGCGCGCCCGCAGCCGAGCTCACCTTAGCATATACCGGATCGCAGGTTACATATCCATTCGGTACCGCAGCCCGCCTAGACATATTCGTGACCTATCCCCGTATTAGAATGAGCTAAAAAGTCATTTCCATACGGTTACACGTGCGCAGTGCCTCCCGCTGGCCGTGGGCAAGGGTCTCTGCGATGAAGTAAAAGGACTGTACCTCGGTTTGAACTATCGCGCATACTCTCTGAGCTCCTGACCCAAGTCCAGACTTCAAAGCTGGTTGGAGCTGGTCAGGGTCCAAAGGCAGGATCTGTGGTCGTGGTTGCTTCCTCTTATCAATAGACTTGTGTCCACCCTTACATCCTCTATTCTGCTTGGCAAGCGCGTTAAGCAGTATACACTGTTTATCAAGCAGCCCTTTAGAATTCATTTTCTTAACCCCTTAAGTCCCTTGATTCAAGATGAGATGTCAATCGAATAATAGAATATTAAGTTGCATCTGTGTGGTGCAACATCCAGTCTGCTCTGTTCACGAAAGGGAATATTTGTACTTCGGAAGGGTGGAGAGAGGGGTGGAACTGATGTTTATTTTACTTACTTATCTTTACACTACCCTCTGAAGCAAGCGGGAGCTGCCTCCCGCCTGGGCTGCCGCCTCAGCAACCCCCGCCAGGGGGCGACGGTGCGCGGCGATAGTGACGCGATCCTTCGGGAACACCCGAGCCCAGCCCGGGAACACCCGAGCCCTGCCCGGGGTCACCCGAGCCCGGCCTGGGAACACCCGAGCCCGGCCCGGGAACACCCGAGCCCTGCCCGGGAACACCCGAGCGGCGCCTCCCGTTCGCCCCAGTGCACTTCAGCTACTTCTATGCGCTAGGTTTTAAAGCTTGCTGAAAGTATCTCTGTTTTGTTATTTAACTGTTCGGGGCTGATGCACTTCCCAGAGACTCAGCTGCCTCAGTAAAAATCATAAACGCTGGTGTCTAAACTGTAGTTCAGGAATTAACCTGATGCTCCACGCTGGTGCTGCTTTAACTCGAGTGTTGTCCTTATGTAAAAGAAGATATGCCCCAAATGTGGAAGACTCGTGTTTATCTGGCCACTTATGCCTGCTTTTGCCTGCTGGTAAAACAGAAGCCTCCCCTCAAAACTCGTAATTTTTAGTTTGTCTGCAGTGTGCAGGGAGCTGTAAATGAACACTCAGCTATTCGGGAATATCTCTGCATAAGCAAACATAAACGTCACTTCAAAGAATAGCCCAGATCTCGGGGAAGTTAATTGTCTGAGGGCAGCAGTGGGAATGTTTGATTAATTATCGTTCCATTGCATGCGTCCACAGTTTAAGAAGAAAATCAAAGCCAGAATTTCACGAATGTGGTGTAGCAGCTAGAACTCAGATTAATTTTGTCACACTGAATGGTTCCACTTATAAAACTACAGTCATTAGATGGAAATACTTCAGCAAAAGTGCACTGCACTACTAATCTCTTTTTAATCTTTAACTGAGGTCGTGTTTTGTTGAGCACCTACTTCAATAAGGCAATAGGTAAAAATAAGAATCTTAAGTTACATAAATATTTCTGTAAACTGAGAGCTGTTTGCAGGTGCTGTGTTTCCCTGGTGCACTGAGGAAGTGTCCCACCAAAGCCTTTTTTATTAGGCTGCATGCTCACATAGTGCACATGAAAATAAGTTTTACAGTGAGGGACAGAACTAGAATCAGAATACATTTTAAGGGAGTTATATTTCCTTGATTTTTTATGTATTTCCTTGATTTTTCAAGGAGTGTCTTAGAAAATCTGTCTGTTTGCCCTTTAAAAAGGCATTTTATGAATAGGGAAAGCAGCCACATCTGTTTTTCAGCTTCAAAGAGCTATTGACTGAAAAAACCCAAATAACTTGGGCTCATTTTCTTTGCAGTTTGTGTGTAAAACATTTCAAAATATACAGTGGGGTATTAAGCATTGAAAATACAGCAACAACAATTGCACCTTTAAAAAAAATGCTACAGGCTAGGGTGCATTGTTTGAAAATAATGTAAAAAACTGTCAATAGGTATTAAGACCACCATCGAATAGTATAATAAAAGTATTATTTTCTCTTACTTAATTAGGGTTAGAGCATTACTTTTTCTCCCCAAATACTTAAAATTCCATTTCACAGAAAGGTTATAAACAGGCACAAACTATTGACAGTTGATAAGAAAACCTAAGTACAGCAGAGGGTCTCTAGAACACTCACCTTGTCCTCTGAGAGTGTGTTGTTGCATGTAACTGCATTTTGGAGGTATTATTTATGATAATGCTTCATTTTTGGCACTTGACAGTGCAGTCACTGATGCATTATCAAATGCCAAATACATTAAACTGTGAATGCCTCTTGAATTTTTATTTGTGGTCTGTGCTCTGCTGGTGTTTTGGTTCCTGGTACTTGCAGTTCTGCTCTATAATTACAGCTTTGCAAATTGAAGCATTCGACTTCCTATTCACACGTCTTGGATTTTCATATTTTGATTAGCTGTGTGGGCAAACTCTTAAATGAGAGGGAAGAGTTCAAAAGGCAGCCTGAGTCTGTATTCTGCTGAACAGCAGTTGCATATTGGGCCTCATTTAACGTGCCTGACTTCCCTCACAAACTCCATTAATCTTTTGCACAAAACAGTATTTGGGATAAGGTTTGACGTGCAGGTTTTTAAATGTCTGATACCGATGTCTTACATTAGCCAGGTGTGCTTCTCCTGGAGCTTTGCCTGAAGGTACATTTTTTGTTGTTGTTTTAAAAGTTCTGTAAAGTGACTTTATATTCTAAATGTCTCAAAACTGATTTGAAACTGGTGTCTGTTGTATGCTGCATCCCTTGGTTTGTGAACTCTTTCCAGTTGCAGTTGTTTTATTTCATGTTGGCATTGCCTTGGGCAAAGAAAGCACATTTATATTGACATTTAATGATTTATTATACCTTATTGGTAGATTCTGCAGATAAGCACTTTCATTCTGTGGTGTATTGAATTGCTATAGATTTAGGTCTTAAATTTGTATTGCAATTATTCATTTTTTTTTTTTGCCACTAATGACAAAGTATTTAAATTTCAACAATAAATAGGAATGAATGGCAATTAGATGGAATGCTGTTTTACAATCCAAGTTAAACAGTCAGTGTTTTCATATTAAACAGAAATTGCAGTGATGGCAGGAGATAAGTTACGTGCTTGCCATTTTGAGTGTGTAGTGTTTGAAGGTTTCCTTTTGGGATGTCAGGGAGCCTGATGTTACTTGTAAATCGTGGTGCCTGATTGCACTGCTGATGGTTTAAATCATGCCCAGTCTTTTGCAAGCTCCCAGTTCATGCTTGGCCGGTAGTGCCCTGGTGACATTTTGCTTGTGTTTGGGGGGCAGAAAAGCAAGTGTAAAAAGGGCTGAAGGGACTTCTAAGATAATGTCTTTTGACTGCGTGGTCTGTTTTGATGGTTCAGTGCTCTCGGTATGTCACATTATGGCCATTTTACCATGCTTTAAGATTACTTCAGATAAGGATTAATTCTGACCTAGTTTGAGAGGATTTCTGACTGGTTTTTCTGTATTGAAGGGGTTTGAGTTTTTAATTTCTCGGTTAATAGCAATCATTAGAGGAGCTCCATTATCCCTTAATCCTTCCTCTCCAGCCACACCAGCCTTGGCAGACTGTGAGCAGTGCATTTAGTCAGTGTAAGGGAGTGACATTGTGCTGGGGTAGAGCAAAACCTGATAGAATTCTTTCTCCCTGCTCACAGACAGTGTTATCTCAGGGCGCCGCAAATTAGGAACGATCATTATCTGTAATGGCTGAAAAGGTAACAGACAAGCGAATGAATATCACACACAAGGGTTTGACATACCTTCCTTGGTCAGGCCATTTATGGTGCACGATTATACCCACAGAAAATAGTTTGGGCACGCCATCACTTCAGCAAAAAGGATGCTCTCGACCATGCGCACATCCCCCACCAGCCCTGCTTCCTGCGACCGCTCTGCTCGGGATCCGCTCTGTCCATCTGCCTGCCCGTTGCCGTGTTACCTTCCTTGTGTGGAAGTGGCGTCCTTGTCTCGGGGCTTTTTGTTCATGCTGCAGACAAAAGGACAGGAGTTGTGGCTGCTGCTGGCGCGGGGCTGGCTGCTGCTCACAGCCGCTGCATTGGGGCTCTCACATCTGGTGTCTCCCGGCTCGGACAATGCAGGGCTGTGTTCTGCTCTCCTCAGGATCCATATTTCTGGTGGAAATGTTAGCAGGGAGTGCTAGCGCCTAGTGCCTCAGTTGTCTTCAGTAATAGGATCTCCCTCTGTTCCTTCCTTCATTGTTGCTAGGCAGTAATAGAAATGGTTTGGAGCTGTTTTAACCCAGAATTGTGGTGTATAGAATCCATTCCGTAGTTCTTCAGCTGCTGCACAGGCAGGCAGCAGTTTAAATGTGGGCTTTGACAGATGCTGTCTTCTGACAGAGCAGAATTTAACGTCACTGCTTGGCTGAATCCCACGTGATTGTTTGCATTCATTTTGACTAAATCCAAAGGCAGACAGGAAGCTTTACGGGCTCTTGCTCTTATTTGATAAATGATACATACTCAGTTCTTGCACAGTGGTAGCTGAATAGTATAAAGATTGTATGATCATTAAGTGAAAAATTGAGGGTTTTTACAGATTGTTTTCACTTTTCCTTGACACTGTAACTTAGGATTCTCTAGGGGATTTTTAATGCTAGATGTTCTGTTCGCATATTCCAAAAGCTCTTCTGCGGTGCAAGGGAATTACATGCATTTAAATGCTGAAGCTTGATTTAACCCTTTTGGCTCTCTTGGAGTATGAATGCTTTGTGCCTTCGTGCCAAAGAAAAGATAAAAATGTCTTTCTTTGCTCATATTTCCTTTACACATGCTTACTCTTTAAAAGCTGCTTTTTGTTATCTGAGGTTGTTCAATTAGGCTGAATAACACTGATGTATAAGCACATGCTGTTAAGCTGCCTCTCTGCTGTTATTGGCTTTCTGCTATGGTACAGCCTGAAGTCTGGCATTGCAGAATCAGGGGCACTTAATTTCAATTATTGATGAACTTAAAATGTCTTTTGTCTGTTACAGGCATACCTGTATCACAGAATTTGTCTTTTTTTAGTCCTAAGGAAACTTGTATTCTCTCCATTTCTCTCCTTTCAATGACTGACCCTTCTATGCTGAAGCATCTTAATATATTTACTATATAAATAAAATACCACAATAGATAGCTGGAAAAAAAGAGAGCTAGCAGCATACTTACCCAGGTATTTATTAGTCACCGCGTTTGCCCACTCTGTTTTGATAAGCTAATGACCAGCTCTTCAGTTTTGTTTTTTTTAGCCAAAGGGGTAAAGGAACAGTAATTTATCTGGTGTGTCTGAATGGTAGGATTGGGGGTAGGCATGTCTCTTACTGGGATATAAGGCTTCCCCAGGCAGTCAGTGTGTTTTATTATTCTAGATGCATATTATGATAATTTACTAGAAACGTAATCAGATTTAGATCTTCCTAACTAAATCATCTATGTACACTAACTTTCTCTATTAATTTAGTCTTGTTTATAATGCATGTATTTCCTAACCTAATAACGATTTCCACAAATCCTTTGATCCTATCTGAGGACATTTTAGGATCATGAGCATATTTCCTAAATAGTAATTATAAATATAAGGTGCATATCAGTAAAGACTTTGTGTCTCCTCCAGTCTGAACAAATCCATGTTTAAAAAATGGAGGGGAGGGGTCAGTGTGGGGGTGGAGTGGGTTTTTCATGTGGTCAGTGCACCCATGGGGACTTAGGCAGAAGGAAGTAATGCTTTTGTCAAACACAAACATGTAAATCTGCCTCTGAGTTTTGAATTTTCAGACAAGACATGTAACCTTGTATTTGGGAAACGAGTTCAAATCTCAACAGAATGGTTATTAAAATCTGTGCTGTTTCAGCTTAATTTATTTTGCTGCTGCTTCACTGTACCTGGAGTAGCTGCTAAAGCTTGGTAGCTATAGGTAGGATATTTATGTGTTATATTGGAAGGGGCAGAGCTGTCTTTATTTTTCTGTAAATGCTCATTAGTAAATATTAAAGGTACAAAAATCCCAAGGGCTGTTTTCCTAAATAGAATCCTTTTTAAAGTAAATTTAGAAGGGAACAGATATCAGCTTTGCCTTTTAATTAAATGGCCATATCCCTTGTGTCTAGCCTGTAAAGTTCAGGCAGAGCTCGTCTGTTGATATGTGTAAAAATTGTCATCCTGCCTTGTGAACAAATTGAGTATTGAATTCTTAAATATTAATGACCAATTTCTTTTGTTCATTCTCTCTTTTTTTTCTTTCATGTAAGTATGAGCATTCTTGGCTCATCTTACAGAAAAAGTAGGAAAAAACTTTGATTTTTATACTGCTTTCCATCTGGGAGTGACTGATGTAGCTTTAGAGTCAAAGTTTTGGGAAGAATTTCATTTTCTTGTATAGCACTTTGTTCTTTGCAGCTTTCCTGTAATACTGTGTGTTTGTGGGTATTTCAGGAGGGCAGGTCTTGCTTTGGAGTGGAAAAAGGAGCTGCAAGTTCTGGTAATCTTGCTGGGTTGGAGGTTGGAATGAGCTTTTCTTCAGCCCAATCTCAGCGCAAAGGGTCAGTGGACTGCTTGTTCTCTATGCAGGGAGTAATGTGTTCTGTAATGTTACTATGGTTACATCCGAAATTAGAAGCTGCAGTGTTAGTGTTTGAGAGGCTGCCACCTATTAAGGCTCCAAGGAGTAAGTGAAGATGTACAGTCTGTGAGGAACAGGCAGAGTTACTGTGACCAGGAACAGGAATGCTCAGTGAATCCTGGAGAGAGACAGGGACGGAGAGGAGAGGGCTGCTCACAACACCCTGTGCACGTGACAACTGAATGTACCAATGCAAAACAAGCTTGTGGAGGTTTGGAATATTTTCTTCAAAAAACTTTAAAAACTCTCTCCATGTCATTTTTAGAGGGTGTCAGCAGAGTCTTGTCTAACTGGTTTTATAGTAAACTCTTAGGTTGAGCTGTTCAGTAAAGTTCTGCCTTGACAACATTATCAGAAATTCCTCAAACTAATTCGGAGTAATTGCAGTAGTCAGGCACATACTGCTTGGTAACTTCTGCCTGGTGGCACAAGCCCCATGAGAGTTTAAATACTTAGGTCACAGTTGACATATCACTATTCCCACATGGACTGTGCTTTCTGGAAACTCCAGGAGTATTTTGCAAACTTCATTCCACTTTATCATAGTAAAATGCAGTATTATATCAACTGTAATGTGTTGAAAACCTTTCAAGTGACAGTTCAGAATGATTAATGGCAACATTTTCAAGGTTGGTTATTCTTGCTTTTAAGCTTTATTTTTGCCTTCTGGAAATCTGTTAATACAGATTGTCATAACTGCTTAGTTTTAATTTTCCATGTTAAGAATTATTGTATATGGCCAGTGGCCATTCTCCTCTTTCCTTCAAAAAGAATACTTCAGCAGGAAGTTCAGCTAGAGTGGAGACAGAGTTGGCAAATCCTTGGAATTCGCTTGGCTACTCAGAGATCCCAATATGTTTCTTAGCTATCACAGACATGTTTGTAAGTGAATGAAAAATAGCAATCTAGAAATGACCACAAGTGTCAGTATTGCCTGCCTTATTTTGCTTAGTAGATTTTCACCATTGCTCAGCTGGTAGTGAAACCTAGCTTTTACATTCTGCATTGTTTTATAAATGGTCAAGATTTTGCACTCTGTTCTAATAACACCCAAGCCATAAACTTGGTGATTTCATTAATTATTGAGTGTCATAACTTTAAAACTTGAATGCAGCAATACAGATCAATCTCTAGAACTAGAAAAAGTTCCCAGTTATTGGGAAACATGCTTGAGGTTTTATGTAGTTGATTGTTGCTACGTATCATTCCTTAAGGAATTTAAGCACATCCCCAACTTCACAAAGCTGTGAGAGAGGGAAAAGTCTAAGTGATGTGTTCAAGTCAGGAGGGTGCTTCTGGGGAAACATTTCAAGGAGATGTTCTATAATTTTGAAGCTTGTATTTTTTTTATTAAGTAAACTGATGTTCTAGGTATCCAGCTAGAATTCAGTCCACTCTCCTGTCACAGCTTCCTTAGAGGAACACAGGCTTGGAGTGTTTCAAAATTCACTCAAAAGGCCAAAATACAAACTGGTTTTGGTCTGCTTTGGTTCAGTTCTGGTTTTGTGCGTTATGCACATGTATATTGGACTACTGTCCAGATGTGTTTCTTTCTTCAGTACTGTGTTTTTGCTTTATCATATCTTCTCTTCCTTCTGTATTCTGATTTTTCATGTCTTCCCCCAGGCTTTGCATGCAATTATTGCTGATCTCAAGTGCTGAATGCAGATTTTATTCTTCCAGGGGATCGACAACATAATTTCATTTGTATTGTGCAGGATTTTTGGTTGTGTGGTTCTCTGCTGATGAACTGACAAGCCAGTGCCAGCAGTAATATTTTTTGCCTGTCACACGTGTTGCTTTTGCATTCTGAGAAGAGCAGGGACTTTATGAAGCTTTGATTCAGCACAGCAGGGGAGGCCAAGCAGCTGAAGTACCAAACATTCACAGGCAGTTTAAATGACGATGGTGAGAAATGGGCTGGTGTTTCCCCCCTTACCTCATGGCTTGTTTCATCCACCTGCCTGCAATCTATGATCAAGGTACCCCTAACACCCACCCTCACATCCCCAGCAAGAGAATTAGAAATAAAAACTCCAATTCTTACAGAAAGTGAGACTTTCGGGGAGGAACTGGTACTAAATATCCAATCTCAAAGCAGGAAGGTGGCATCCTGTTGGGGATAACGGGCACCAGTCTTATGCCCAGGATGGAAATAGTCTTGTTCCAGCTGCTGCCACCTGCCCAGGTATTTTCTGTGCCTGATTCCTTCCTTTTCTGCCCCTTTTCCCTCAGGCTCTTGAGGCATCCGACACTTCTCTCTCAATAACTTAAAGAGGCCCATCCTGATGAATCCTTAAGATTTATGGAATGGGTTTACTGTAGATACTGAAAATGATAACATTGGATCTTCCCTGTAACTCTGCTCCAAGAGCTTTGTTGAGCTGAGGTGGAAACTGTGGAGTTTGGTTGTTGGGGGCTGTGCTGTCAAATCATGTGTCCAGGTCAATCTTAGCTGGCAGTCCCAGGTAAGAAATTTCATGGGATTTTTTCTCATGTCACCTTTTTTTTTTTTTTTAATTTAATTTTGTCACACTTGGCATTCTGTGCCCATCAGGTTCACCAAAGGATGCAGACATCCTGCCCAGCACTCCTCCATGCTGGAGGAGCTACAGGGATTTTTTCTTTTTCTTTTGTGTGAGACCAATTAAGAGATTAGCAATTCTAGCTGTTCTTCCACTCCCTAAGTTTTTTTTCCCCATCTATATCGTTTGTACAGGAATATGGAGACATTTTCTCAGCCTCAAAAATTCCTAGTACTGAAATAGGAGATGCATTTGTTTATGCATGAATGTTAAATAATGTCAAATTGAAGAACTGGACTTTCAGAGCTGTCAGAATTTCCTTTTACTTGGGGTTGAGACCTGTACTGACACTTTCCATCTGTCACATTTCCTCAGTAGCTTTAGTATGTTAATTCCTACAGCTCCATCCTGTAGGTATCCTCATTTACAGCTAATTCTGGGGGATATGAAGGGTTTACAGCAGAAATAACAAAGATGTAGCAAGTGCCTTAAATGCCTGAATCCTTTTCTTCAAGCACAGATGCTTAACTTAGGAAAACCAACAAAATCTGTGGAAAAAAAATTCTTCCTCCAGTGACTGAAGAGGTCCTATTCCTGCAATAAATTTCAGCAATATTTGTTCGTAGCCAGCAGAAAACCTGGATCATAAAATGGAGAATAAATCTCCTTTTAAGAGCAATTCCCTACTGCCCTTTTTTTGACATGTTGGAGGAACTGAAATTCCTCCAAGCACTGTGCACACCACCCAGTCTGACTGAACTGCTTCAGCCTGGCCTGCCGGGGACGTGTCCCTGGTTTTATCCAACCTGGTTCCACCTTTGTGTTTCCCTTAACTTGCTGTAGTTCCCAGTCAGTGCAGATTAAGCTGCAGACTTTCCACTTCTAAAATTCACATTAAACTTAAATGATACCATTCCTTGAGTGGCTTCCAAGGAAAAGGAAGCTCTGCTGTGGAAATAATGGATTTTGACTGAATAACTGTGTTCATAATTCCTTCTGTAATCTGTGTAAGACTCTAGATTAATTTCATGAGCTTGAGGATTTTTTTTCACATAAATTACTCATGTAGAGTCAGTAACCAGGACTCCTAGTCCTCAAATACATGATTTAGAGGAAATCCTCAGACTCTGGTTTGTATTATGTAAAATGACACAGAATACTGATTGAGAGCTAGAGAATTTTTATTATTTTCCACTATCTTAAGGTGTATTTCAAACTGAAATTCCAAGTGCTTTATTTTCTGTAATTTAATGCCTTCTAACAGAAGTAGAAATCAGAGACAACTCTCTTGCATCTTGTCCACCTCAAGACATAATATTAAGAATCATTAATGCATTCTGTAGGGTGGTGTGTCTGTAACAGAAAAAATACTGGTTATATTTCATACAGTAATGCTGAGTCCATAAAATTCAGCCTAAAATTCAGGATGATATTTTTCTGTTAGGTATACAATCTTGTAGTTCATAATCAGCATCTGCAAAGATTTCTTTTGCTGCTCTGTCTCACTAAAGTGAATTTATAGGGAGCATCTGTCATCTAAAAAAAACCACCCCACTTCTTAAAAACATACAAAAACCTGTCATCCTCTTAAAACCCCACAAAATCTCATGACCTTGCATGAGGGGTTGCATATTGTAGATTCTTTGAAATCTTTTCCTCTTGAGGATTTGTATAATGAAACATTCAGACTTCTACAAATGCTTTTTTTGTAAGTTTTGGTTAATGCATGCTTGTGTTTTATCCGTGTGGAAGTATTGTGGTTTACATTGCAGATGAAAAGACTGAACTGTTGGTGAGACCAAATCTGACCCACTTTTTTTCTGTTCTTTTTTTCTTTCCTTCACACCTTTGGATCTCCATGTTAGTCTTTGCCTTGGTGTTCCATATTTTGCCAAATATAAAAAACCATTCTATTACATTTCTAGGTAAACAAGCAAAGTAACAAATAGAATAAAAATCCCTTCTTCATTTAATCAGGCTTGGATACAGTACAGAAAGGAAATCCTTTTGTTTGAGAATCTAGGTCACCTCATAAGGAAAAGGTTTCCCTACTGTGAGAAATTTATATTCACCATTTTCTTTGTTTTTCTTTTTTTTTTTCTATTTTTTCCCACGTTGTGCCAGTGTCTGTACTCTTATGCTGTGTTTGCCTAATGGCGAGAGGGGAAGAGGTTTTTTATTCCATGTAATTAAATGTCACTTACCTGAGGTGCACAGGGGGAAGGGAGTGAGCAAGGAGATCTGGCAGTAAAGTGGGGAACGCTGGGTTCCCCACTTTACTGGGGTAAACGCTGGGTGCAGCGTTACTGGGGTAACGCTGGGTGCAGCAGGAAAGGTTAAAGCAGGGCTCTGGGATCTCTGTTCTCCTCTCCCTGGCAGGTTGGGTGGGATTGTGCCAGAGTAGAAGTGGATGTGTGTATGCCCAGGATAACACACACCATCTCCTGAGCCGTGTGGAATGTCGGCCTGTGGGAATAGATGCAGCAGCCTGCTCAGAACAGGCCACTGCAGCCCTCGGGTCCCGTGGGGCTGGAGCTCATAAGCTCTGATGGCTCTGTGCAGAATTGCCTGCTCGTTCTTGGAACAATGCTGAGGCATCCCTGAGATGCCTGCAGGAGTTATAAATAGCAGCTCCATGCTGGGTGCAGTGCTGAAGGCCCGCTGGCCTGGGCAGGAAGCGAGCGGTGCTTCTGAGAAGCTGCCCGGAGCTAAAGAAATCACGAAATCTGAGGCACCTCCATCATCCCGAATGGAAAATGTGCTACCTGGAAAGATCTGATCCCAGCTGATTGAGATCTGAGGACAGTAATGACTTGGGGTTTTTTTTAGAAAAGCTTTCATAGTGGTAGTACCTTCAGATGTGTCTCTTCAGACTAGGCACTAGTCAGTGACAGAAATGTCTGTTGGAGGAGATAAGGATTTTTACTCTTCCTTCAGAATAGGCACATATTCATTCCCCCAAGAATATGCCAATGCAGAAGCTGCGAAATAAGGAAGAAATACGTAGTCTGGCATTAACTCTTGAACACTTGTTTTTGCTTACATTTTTAAAATGTCTTTTTGGAAGTACAGGAATAAATAGAAAAGCGTGAGGTCTCTGGTCTGTGTGCTTATTATCAGTGCGTTGAGCTCCACGAAAATTACTCTGCTGCCCTTGCTCAAAAGGTGATGCTGCTATTTTGTTTTGGTGTTTTTCTCCTAAAAGTAGAGCACGACCCAACTAAAACAAGGAAGTTATTGGATGAGTATCTATGAAATTGAATCTGTTTGTGACTGGTAAAGCCATCCTAAGCACGTACAGAAAGTTCCAGGGTGTCATAACAGAGGAATCTTGTTACACTTTGTGTTGTTTTTTTTCCTCTTATTGAAATCTTGGCATTGAAAGATTAACTCTATTCCAAAACATTGTCTGCTCTTAGTGGTTTACTTATTTTTATTTTCTGCCACTTAAGTGTTCAGTTTTTTATTTTGCAACACATTGCTGTAGAAAAAAAAAAGATCTTATTTGTTTCTTTATCACTGACATTAGACTTTTCAAAGGTAAAACAGCTATTTGAAGTACCAGGACAGATGTGAGAGCTGAAGGAGAGCTGAGGAGGTCTTGCTGCTTATGGCAGATTTCCTTCAGATAACCTGTGAAATACCCAGGATCATTATGGATGACTGATAGTTGCTAACACGTGAGGAGCAGAAATAATGGTTGTAGTGAACCCCACCTGTGAATGTGCAGAGTCTGTCATCTCCGGTGGTTATTCACAGTGGGATGTTCTTAAAGGTGAATTTGTCTGTGTGTGTGTGAGGAGTGGGAGGGGACAGCCTTTTGATAACTTTCAGAACCTGTTTTACCATGCACTTTTGAGTCTGCTCATTTAGTCAGGGGGTATTTTTTTGTAGTGATGGATAAACCTGTATAAAAGTCACAGCATAGCAGGAAGCTCCTAAAATTTGTTGGTTTTGTAGGGCCCTTAGCCTGTCCTCATCTTTGAATAGGATGGCCCCAGACTATGTGAGACCTTGTCAGTTGACCTTTATTTAAGAGGCTGCATTTCTGCACTACCAAAAATACAGCTAAGAACAGTTGTGTGATAAACCAGGTCTCCTAATGCAAGGCTAGAAGCTTGGAGATAGTCTATCTAGTGTATGGGTTGTGTGTAAAATGAAAAAATAAAAGTTGAATGCTGTCATCTTAGTGCTTTGAGAAGGGCTTAATTTAATCTTCTCTGCTAAAGAGAGAAGAATAATGGGGAATTTAGATATAATGCCAAAGGAAGCTGAAAGTAGAGGCAGAAAGCCAAATGGAAAAATTCCTCTTGTGTGATACAGCCAGAAGCCTTCCTGTATTTTAACTTAATGCATGATTTATTGCCCCTGCAGTTAGTTTTTGATATGGGCATGTAACATCATCAGCTTTTATATGCTCCAGCAGGGTGGTATGAATGATATGTTTCATCAGGATACCAATACCAAGGGCAGTTTGCACAATCTCTTTGGTGGATGGTATTGTAGCAATAATACACAGATTCTGTCGAAGCCATGCCAGCACTAAAACCCTTTAAGGCACTTCTTTAAACATCTCTGTTTCTCAAGGAGCACACAAGTAGAAAGCTTTGTTGCTGTGATGCTAATACAGTATATATTCCTCTACTGTCTGTCCTCGCTATATGAATCTGATGTGTGACTGGAATGCTTTTGTGTCCCAGGTGACTTTGTTAGGTGGTGATTAATATTGGGATTCTGTTGCTTGGTCCCCCTGTGTGGTTTCTTTTTGCAGGAAATCAGCCCTGTCCAAAGGCTGTATTACTTTTGGCAAAGAGCCAGGCTTTTAGGCCATGCTGAAATGGAGACAACTGAAACTTTAATGTGTGTTGTCTGTTTGTTCTCTGGGTACAAACCAGAAGGTTTTCATTTGTTGTTGTGTTTGGGGGATTATTAGGTTGGGTTTTGTTTTCTTTTGTTTTGGAATCTATAGGAGAAGTATAAAGGCTTAATTAGGAAATACAGAATTTTGGGTTCAGGTGGCTGCCTGGCTCTGACATGTACAGTAGTATGATTTTGTGCTCCATAGTGGTGATCCCTGCAAAATACTTTAATGTTTTCATCTGTTTCATCTGTACCCAGGGAGGGAATCTTCAGGCTTTTTGTAGTTAGCCAGTTGCTCTCAATGGAAATTCCTTGAAGAAGGGGGAATAATAAATGTTTTGGTCTAATTTGAGTGCTCCTTCCTAATTGTAAATAAAAGAATATTTTAATTAAAACAGACTTCTGGAATGAGCGTTCTGCAATGAAAAGTATGTGTTGGAATGGATCTCAGAGGGAAAGCTGGAGGCAGAGAGCAGTGGAGGACAGGGTGATAAATGGCACATAAAGCACCAAACCCTTTGCGATTTTATTCAGGGTGTTTGATTATGGTGCTGCATATGAAACTTCTACATCCTGCAGCCAAGGAAAAGACCTAGGTAGTCTAGAAGGCAATTTTTGTCAGAGCTGCTGTGACTGGTGTGAGAGGAGTGCTATTACTGCAAATTTTGGAAATGCTGACTTGAGAATATCGTGCTGAGAAAAATAGGTTAATGATGTTGACTCCAGGTAGGAGCGGCCATTTGAGGATACTGAGGAGCACGAGGTTTTTTTCAATGCCCTTTTATTGTGTTAAATATCTAAGTATGACAAGCTGCAGGTAAGTAACTCCTGCAGTTTCATATTAAGACTGAGGTACTATTCATTCACTGCTTAGGAATTTTGCAGGTTTGAAGTTTGTGTGTATATTCTTTTGAATCCCAAATTGCCTCCATGCCTTGTCTTAAAATGTGGGAAAATGTTTCCAGGGGTGTTTATATCATTGAAATCTGGATATAAACATTTCAATCCAACAATAGGTGTGTTTTCTTTGTGTTGACATCTTTTGTCTTACTTGATGCAAACGTATGAAGTCATGGGGCAAAAAGAAACATTGCAATGTCAGCTCTGGTTATAATAGTTCTGAAAATAAGGCTTTTTCATAGGGCACCATATAGCAAGCCTGGACATTGGAAATGCAAAGTATAATGTTCACAACAGCTGGTTTCTCTCAATTAGTATTCTTAGTGAAGTTAAAGTTTATTCACAACATGACCAGTAACTTTGTGTTTGGGGGCAGATTGTCCAGCCTCTTGTGATAAAATCTGAGCTGTGCACATTATCAGTCTGTTAACAAGGACTCTTCTGGGGCTGCACATAAGGAAAGGAGATCTGGGCTGCCAGTGATGGGAGAAGTGCCACCCCCAGGTGGAGGTGGGTTTGGTGCAGAAAGCTTTGTTTTTGTAGCTTTTGTCACTGTTCCCCTGCATTTTAACCTTGCATGTGCTGTGTGTATGTGCAGTGCTGGGCAAACATTTCCCAGGGGCTGTTCCAGTTGTACCAGCCGTAAATGCAAAGCTCAAGTTCAGCATCTGAGCAAAGGGGAAATGACCAAATTGTGTTCTTTCCAAGGAGCAGTGATACCTTTTGCTGCCACTGTGATCAGGGGTGCCTAGCTACAGTGTTATAAAACAAAATAAAATCTGCTCACCCATTGTCCTCTCACCTCTGTGCTCCGAAGAAAACTCTGCTTGCATCCTGATTTGATTCACTTTCTGTCTTCATGGTGGGCTACATATTTTCTTCCTTATGTTTGGGGTTTTTTATTAATGAATTAAAGCAATAAAATCCGTGAGAGTAAGAGCAGGACAGGATCTGTGGGATCTGTGAATTGTGTTGCTCCTTTAAAAATGTTAAAAAATGTTTCCCATATGACACTAAAACTGGACTTGTAAACTGGGGCAGCTGGGGCAGGACAAATGTTCAGAGACGGAATTCTGGTTATCTTGTAAGCAGATTAAAATATCCAGTTTTCCCCATCTGGGGGAATTACAGGATGTGGGTAACTGCAGCACATGCAAGTCCGGAAATCTTAACACTCTTGTGCTGGACTTAGAGTTAGAAATTTTTGCAGAGAATTACTGCTCTGTTTCTAACTTGATTGTCTCGTGTTGTACAGATCTCTCTTGTGTCTCAATATCTTGTCAGTGCTTTTATCACCAGCACCCAAGACAGTGAATCTGCTCTGTCTGAACAGTTTGTTGATCCAAAGGCTTTGACCAATGTCATGCTGGAGGTTCTCTACTCTGTTTGCAAATAGCATAGATAATTTGTGTAAATACACTTTACTTTTTTCCCTGTACCTATGGTTGTATCATTTTGCTGTAGCCATTGAAGCAGTGGGCATCCCATAAGAATCTCTTGGGGTGTGCTTGTGTAAAAGTCACAAAGTAAAAAAAATACAAGAGTTGAGAAGGAAATTTGAGATAGCACAAGTTTCATGACTGGTGGTACTCTGCTGCCTGCACACCTGTGTGGTTTAGTCACCAGCAGCTTGTTACTGTTACAGCAGATCTCAGGATCATCACCTTTTGGGGTTTAAAAGAAAGTATCTTTGCTTTTGGAGCTGAGTTTGCATAGCTGATGAGCTGTTGTTCATCGAGGAAGGAGGCCTGCAGTACAAGGCAGTCTGCCATTTGAACATTTTTTAGCCCTTCCCTGGTCTGTGGCAGTTCAAAATAGCCCTTTCCATATCCGAGTGGTTACAGTCCCTTGTCTGCTCACAGCCAGTGCTGTCATCACTCAAGCCCTCATCTCTTGGCTTGTTTGTTACAATTTGTTATAGCTGCAGCTAAAGCTTTTGATCCTGAGAAACACATTTTTGAATTCGGCAGTTCTTCTTCTCGGCAACACAAACAACTTAGAGTTCATTGCTCTACTGTTCAGCTTTGCACATTGGTTCCTCAAGGAATTCAGTTTCAGGATTTTCTCCAGATATTTTAAGTCTTCCAAGGTGATTACTTGGAAAATTGCTTTCATCTCTCTGCCCATGACCAGCCATGATAATTGTGTTTTCTTGTAACATAATGTAATATATAGCCATAGTGTGGGGATTGCTAAAGCTGGCGAGATACAGAAGAATTATATTAAAACTACTTTTCAGTGAATAAAAAGGAGAAGATCACATCAGGATGAAGTACAACTGGCAACAAGTGGTGCTGGATAATTGGTTGAACAAACAGTCACGATATAACCCAAGGTCTTTAATCGCTGCCTGTGTGTTAGAATTCTAATCCAGCCTCTCCTGTTGTGCCCATGGGAGTCAGTAAGAGCGGGGAAGGCTGGAAAGAGCCTCAGCAATTTCTGTTGCCTTCAGATGTTGGGCAGCATCACACAAAGTTACTCAGTTTCTTGGGTCTTGGTTCAGTTTAGCGTTTTTTTTTAGAGAAATTTTCACACGGAAGTTAAGGGTCCATCTGTATCCATTTAGGCACTTGCAGAGATTTTAAAAATACTCTTCTCACACAAAGCATTTGACAAATCTTTCCAGAAGTTGCAAAGGAACCTTTCTGAGGTCACTTAGACCTCTGCTCATTTATGGCTCACTGAATGCAGCTGTTAGTGGGCTCTTCCTGCTGCTCTGTACTGAGCAGCATTTTCTGTAATGTAAATGGGACTGATCCCTTGACTCCCAAAGCCGAATCTGAACACAAAACTGATGGTGCTTCTCTATATGTGTGGAATTTGCAGTCAGTTGTGCTGTTATGCAAAAGGACTGCTTGAGCCCCATATCCTGTGATATTTCTGATAAAACCACTTCCTTGAGTGACTAACCCTTGTCCTTAGAGGCACTGCTGGAACTAGATAGTTATGAATATGTTAGAGTCTCAAACATGAGCCAATTACAGTAAATTCACAATTTCCAGTTCTGTTGAATTGGTGTGTCGTGGGCTGACTGTGGCATACAGAAAACCAGCAGTGTAGAAACCTTTACACCTGCCTTCTGAGAAAGATGAGACAATTCCTTAATACTGAAACTGTGCTTCTCAAAACCCTCCCTGGCTACCAAGTAATATGTGTGAGGCCGGCTCAGATAATTAACCCAAAGGGAAAGAATCCTAAGAATTCTAATTTTATTCTAAAAAATAATGTTTTAGTGATAACTGCCTTTGTCTTTCCACTCAGTTCAAGGAAATGAGTCCTTTAAATGAACATAGGTAGGTGTAGACAAGCCTTTATTTTTCAACAAACAAACAAACAAACAAGCCCTCTGGAGTTCTCAGGATTAAGAGTTGTTTTTGATTAAAAGAGCTTATCCCCAGGAAAATGGAAGTGCTTTACATATTTAATCATTGTCACCAACATCCCTCTTCAACTCTAAAATTATTATTTTGATAGCAACGGTTTGAATTTATGTGACTGATGTAAATTCAAGACTAAGTTCTTAATTTTACAGATGTTCTGTGCAAGGATAAAGGTGGGAGGAGCTCTAGCACACATCTGTGAGGCTGTTCAGAGGGGTTTGATAGCTTAACTTTGGGGGTAATGCTTTTAAGTCATCTCAGTAGTTGTGGCTTTAATTAATTATTTTCAAAAGCTTCTATAGTAATTTCCATTGTTGTTATTATTTCAGCATATATATATGCTTTTGTCCCTAGTTGCTCACTAGTCACTACAGTTTTCTTCTAGATTCAGTTGTGCTTTGGTTTGTTTTCTTTGCAGAACCACAATATTTCCTAAGATACCAATAAGCAGTCCAGTTAAATCAGTCAGATTTTTCCACGTTTAAACCGAATTTCTTTTAACCTGGTAATGAACAAGAAATGGCAGTGAATATTTTTCATTCAATGACACTCATTGCCAGGTCCAACCTTCTACTGAAAACACCCATCAGTTCTGTTGTTTATTATGTTTAACAGTGTCAGGGTTCCTGAATTTGAATAATCTTGTCAGTTTTAATTCTGCAATGGATTAATAAAGGAGCGGATTTGTAAGTGAAAGTTTAATTTGCATGTGCAGTACAACAGGTGTTAGTGTTTCAGTGTGGGTAGTCCCTTGGTGGCCCCAGGGGTTTTATTTGTGCCACCCTGCCCTGGTTGTCCTTTCCCCCCTCTCCTCCCTCCCTGCAGTGCTGCACTCGTTCTGCTTTCCTTACTCTTGTGAAATCTCTTACATGTACTGCGATATCTGGAAAACTATAACAAGGCTTCTCTTACCTATGTGCCATTGGCATCGAGTTTTCTGGCACAAAACTGAATTTCAGGATTGGAGCCCTTCTATTTCTATGCTGGACAAGACATGACCTTCAGTATAATGTATTTAAATATAATACACTAAAGGTTGGCCTTGATGAGCTTGAAGGTCTTTTCCAAATTTAATGATTCTGTGATGAGTTTTGAATTTTGAAATAAACATGTTCTATATATTTTTTATCAGCCCTCTTTGTCTTGTCACATCAGGTTTTTTTAGTTGTCCAAGTAGGAAAAAATGAATCTGTGGTGTTATTTTCTTTAGGCAGTTGGTATGAGGAATCCTTTGATAAATACTGGTAAACTTTTCTTCTGTTAAAATTTGTTCTGTAAAAATATCTTTAATTCTGCTTAAACTCCTACTCTTCCTTTCAGGAAATAAAGAAGTTGAAACAATATAAACAGTAGAAATGACCTTAATTAAAATTGCAAGCAATGGAAGTGAAAGTGACTATAATATTAGAAGTATTTGCACAATAGTTAGGTCCTATTATCAAATTGTATTTTTTTACAGCATAGTTATTGGGAAGGCCATTAAAAGCTAGCAATTTATTATTTAAGTATGTCTTGGGGGGCTGCATGCAGATTTGTGTGGGCATAGAAGTATGAAAATAAAGTATGCCAGATTGATGTATAAATAAAATGATGATGTGAAACACCAGTTAAAATATTATTAAAATTTTCTTGATGTAAACAGAAGTCAGAAAATTGTTGGGAAGGCTGCAGAGGCAGAGCCACTCAGTTGGATTATTTTGCTTGATTCTTTGAAAGGCTTGGATTTTTTTCCAAGGCTTTTAGGGGCTTTAAATTTTTAGAACAAAGCTCTGTGTTCTCAGAATCCAATTTATGTGAAATAGATGTTTCTATCAGGCTTCAGGTAGGGCATCTGGACCAGTTTCTGGATACCTGCTTTGAAGTCAACCCTTTGTTTTGGCTGTTTGTCATACATTGATATATACAATATTTAATTTATAGAAAAGTCCTATTCTTTTGAACTATGCAGTTGTTTTAAATTTTTTCATAGTTCTTTAGGCTGGCTTTACGAGAATTTTCAAAGCTTCAATACTTTAAGTCACTCAGGAAATGATAATAGAGTTGCTGGTAATTAAAATGAGTTTTTACAGTCTCTTGTACCCTAAATTGAATAGATACATTGAAGTCTGTTCTTAAAGATAATTTTACAAGCTTGCCATCCACATGTAGTTATTTTCTTTCTCTTTTAAATCCAGGATTTACTACATTCCTCTTCAGAAGCAGAGCTGGCTTTGGGTGCAGTCTGTCATGGCCGGAGGAGCTGGAAGCTGCTCTGTGTTTCACGAGCAAGCAGTTGCTAACACTTGTGAAATGTTACTTCTTGCTTCTACTGCTTTTGGGCAGGAGCATGCAAGCTACCCAATAATTTTCAGATTTTTGGGTAAAATTCTGAACTAATTTAAACATTATTAAGGAACAAGACAGTAATTAAATTTACAAAATTAAAGCCACAAGATGGCATCAAATTGTCAACTCTGTCCTTTGCTTCTGATGGTTTTTGAAAGGTCAAAATACTGCAGGCTCTATGGATCTCTACATAGAAACCAGTTGGGGGAGGGAATATGCAATGAAATAGTTTTTCCTTCCACCACTTGAACCTGTGAAGCTGCCATAAGATATCTTTAATAATTTGGTTTTAAGCAGGAGGGTTTATTTTCTAAAGCTTAGCAGGAGTTATTGTTCAGGCCTTTTGTCATTCCAGCTGGGAAATGAAAGTTACCTAACTCTGGATGTTAATGCTCATTTAGCACTTAAAGAAAAGTATTAAGTATCTAAAATACAGACTTTTTTCTAAAATATAGGAAAATAATAGTTGGGTCCTGATGAATCTGTCAGGTGAATATTGGTAATGGGTAACTTTTGTTAATTAATACAAGTAATTGCTGTTTCAAAAGATGGTTATTTTCAGAAAGGTGTAAAAAAACTCCAAAAGGTTTTAAAATGTGTCTAAAAGAAAACAAACAAAACCCCACCACCCACTCTTAAGTAAGTTAAGTGCAACCACAGCTAAACTAACCACATGTACTGAGCTGTTCCCCACTCAGGCATTGGTTTGTGAACCCAATATTTTTAGGTGTTTAGGTAGGACTGTGCTAAAGAGCATAAAGAACACACTGAACACAAAAACCTTGTTGAGCAGAGATATTTTAAATGTCTAAAATGACAGGAAACAGGAGCACTATAATGAGTCCCACGGAGGAGCAGCTCCAGCACTATAGGGAAATGATGCAGTGAGGCTCAGGAGAGTATGGAGCTGATTACATCCTGTGTCAGGTTCTTGCTTCTCATTGGTTACATCTCCTATATTTAATGTAAATCATAAGTAAACTATATATATATAACCTTCTATGGTAAATTAGCACAAGTAAACCAAGTAATATGTTTTTGATTAAAATACAACGTTAAGTGGTCGTCTTAAAGAAGATTTGTATTTTTCAAATTACATGGTTTTGTTACTAAATTAGTTTCAACTTATGAATATTCATAATACACTCCTTAACAGTGTCAAACAGCTTATGCATGAGAATTAGGTATGTCATTTTCGAGCAAAAGTGTTTAAGTATTCAGAAATTTTGAGGAAATGAATGTTCTTTAAATAGCTAAACAGTGATTTCTGCTGCTTGTGATGCTTTGGGTACAGCTGCATGAACAAAAGCTCCCTTAGCTGGAGTTTGAATTTGCAGCATGATGGTTACTTAAGGGTAACTTTTAGATTAAAAACTTCACATGAGAAGATTTGAAATATCTTCCTGTGTGCTCAGTGAGAAGTAACTCCTGCCTTTACAGGGAGTGAGAGCGTGCAAACAAGGAGTTGCCTCTGAGTAGCTGAGAGCCCACAAATCACCAGCAGCACCTCCTTTGTGTAGTTGGATGAAGCATCTATAGAGGTTACTCTGTCAGGTTCATACTCTTTTCCTTTGGGAGAAATCCTGGCATGGAATTCTCTGTGGTTTTACTTGCCTTAAGAACAGAGTTTATCTTAAATCAGTCTGTTGTCATAGGAAAGGCTTATATCCCTATCTGAATGCTTTTGAAAAGCATTAATTTAAAATCTAAACTTAGCAGGACAAAGGAAAATATTAACAAAATTATCCTGCTAATGGCTTCCTTACTCACACCATGTTTTCCTCTCCACTTGCAGCTCTTGTCAACCATCACAGCTCTGTACTTCCATTCTTTTCCTCACCTTAATAGTATACATTTCTCCTTACAAATCTTCTGAGAAGTGGGGTGAAATATTGATCAGTTTCCTTTGCTACATTGGCTGCAGCATTTACAGACTAGGAGGTGGTGTTTAGACCACTGAAAATTGTAAAAGGAGAAGGGCTGTAAATCGCCTCCAGAGGATTGATGGTACACCTCCAGCAGATGACAGCTGAGCTTTGAGGATACCTCAGTATCAGGAATTGTGAGGTTCATTCCTGAGATTATCATAGTCTAAGGTACCAATTTATACAACTGAAAGCTGTAACCTCCATAATTTATTGATTTGCAGAATTTGGTCTTACAAATAGAATGGTTGTAGGCATGGAAGTGCTATTTACTCATTTAATTGAATTTATTTCCTACTATTAATCAGATATTTTCAAGTGATTTTTTTCTGCACTTCATCGTTGGTTTGGGCATGGTGTATTTTGTTTCTTTCAGTTGCCATGTTCTCAAAGCCTTCCCTTTTTGTTTTAGGCTCTTGCACTAAGTTTCCCCTGAATCGCTGTAGAGCAGGCAATTCAGAGGAGAATGTGAAGAATCTCAACCAGAAAATTTGCCAGTTACTTCATTGGGCTCAAGCCACTGGTGTGACTTTGGTTCTGATTTGGTTAAAATTCTTTCCAAGAGTTTCTCTCTGCAGCAGCTCCTGGCTGCCTCCCTTCAGTGCAGGGTGTGTTTGAGACACAGGAGGCACTGGATGAGTGGCAGAGGAGGCAGCAGAGCTGCAGTGCTGATTCCGTAGGGGTGGCAGAGGAATGGAGCTGTGGGACAGCACACAGTAATGGCTGCACGTCTGAGCTGGATTTAGAAACTTGAAACTTAGCATTGCAGGAGTTGCTGTTTCTTTAGCTTGATAATGTTCTTTGCATTTCATCAAGTACTGTGAATTTAAGGAAGTGTTTTGGGGGAATTCTTGGTTTCTTCAGAATGAGTAACTAGTGCAGCACAGAATCATTCTTTTGACACAGAACATGGTATCTTTCTACAGGAAGAGGTGCAAAATGTTTTATTTTTGCTTTCTTGCAAAGTGGATGTAAAAAGAAATATGCTGTTTCTTGGTTGCAAGGCTTGTCTCAAAGGTAGTCAGCCTTTCCTGCTGCTTTTCCTCTAGAGTGTGGTGATATTTTCATTTTTATCGTTTTCTGAGTAATTATTGTGAAAGGACATTGGCAAAAATACCTTTCCACTGCTGCTATAAAAGTTAGTCTTAAAATAACAGGTACTGACTCAACTGCCCTACATAAATGTTGGTATTTTAATAATCAGAAAAGAGTACAGCAAAATTTGGGATAGACCCGTTACTTGCAGTGCAGGGTTAAATCCTTATACTAAAGATTAATGGGAGGTTGCTGCCTGTAAAAGTTACAAAAGCTGCACACTGCACCAAATGTCAGCTCCAGCTTATTGTAACTAATCATGGGAGGCTTCGCTAAAGCTCGGGGAAGAGAGGCTTTGAGTAAATTTGTGTGGGACCTTCTATTTGTACTTCAGAGATCCTGAGATAAAGAGTTTTAACTTTCATGATGGAAACTTAAAAGCAGTTCCTCTAAGTGTTATTTAAATCATGAAACATGAGCTCTCTGGTCAGCTTTCTTTTATTTTGAGTTACAAAACACACTGTTATTTATGCATGGGCACACAAGTCTGATAATGGAGTCATATTGGAGTCCCTTCCAACAGGTTTTTCTCTGAGTGGGATCTCTGACCTTTCCGAATGTCTCATGCTTGTAGGACATTTCACATAGTGTTTAAGTAATTTTCAGATAAAATCCATGATTTCATGTAAAAAGGTTTTTTCCTGTCAGCTCAGCAAATAAAAGTGGCTGGAATATGCTGCAGCTTCTTAGCATGTTGGTGCTATGTGTTGTGTTCAGTGAGGTTTCACAGCAGTAACTGAGAGCAGAATTTGTTCTTGCAGGAATTCAGTGTTGCTTTGGAAGCAGACGTGTGACCTCAGTGTTTTCTTTGGTGCTGTGTTGACTGAGGGGAGTTAACAAGAATAAACAGTAGTGCAGGTCTTTTGTGTGTTACATTAAGGTAATTGGATAAGGCATGAGCAGAACTAATTATCATGAGAGCACTATTTCTGGGCACTAAAACTCCTCAAGGCAGGAATGCATTGCAATTTCTTGGTCCTGGTTTTCTATCCAGAGCATAAGCAGATCTTGTTTGGAAATTTTTACAGCCAATTGCTTATATTTACGTGACTAACCCTTGGTGAAAGTGATAGGAAAAAGAAACAATACTATAAATAGGAGAGGTTTCTTTGAATGTATATTAAAACAAGTATATGATTGGTTAAAAGGTAAGACTATAAAAGTTTGAGGTTGTCTGTCCTCCTCCAATCTAAAACAGGATCTATAAAGAGTTTGGACTATTTTCTCTATTTTCTTCCATCTCTTTAGTGGAAGCATACTGCTCTCATTATCAGGTGCCTTCTGTAGCTCTGTGTTCATTTGAAAAGCTCGTGTACCTGACACGAAGGTCAGCTGATAATGTCTCTCTTCTGTCTTTTCAAAGGAAGGTGCATCTGCTCGGAAAACACAAACTCCAGCAGCGCAGCCTGTGCCACGACCAGGTAAGGTGGCCCACTGTCACTTGTGCTTCTGGCCCAGATACACATGGGTTTCAAAGAAGTGCTAGTTAAAACTTTGGTTAGCTCAAGAATGAAGTAGGGGTCGTTTATTTTTGGCCTTTAGCTGTGCATATATTGGAAAAAACCCATAGCCTTTTGTTTAATGTTACACCGTGGGACTTGGGGTCATTCTCTTCAGTGTATTGACCAATTAGCCCATTGAAAGGATGCACTGCTGAAATTAAAAAGTCACACATTTCTTGGTTGTGGGCTTGGTATGTCACCAATTGAAATTGCACAAAATTCCCAGTCAAATATCTAATGAGCTGTTTAATACTCCACGGATAAAAAACTTAAACAAAATAGTTAATCTCAAAAAGAGATATACTTTTACTTCTAGGATTAATATATCAGAAATAAGTAATTCTCTGAATGTGTTATCATTACTTCTTCACACTTCTTAGCACATAAGGTATTTGTAATGGGGCTAAAATCCTGAACTGGGTTTTTAATTCCCATTTAGTAGATTTTGTCTACCAAGTCCATTTGCCTTTCATGTTGAATCTCGAGTTTTGATTCAGTGGTGGGATGATAAATGTACTTTGTTTAAATAAGAAACCCTCAGGATGAGTTTTTAGAAGTGTGTAAGAGCAGTACATGAGAGGGACGGTGGTTGCAAACAGTGATGTGCAGATTTGCCCCTGGTTTGCATACTGTGAGAATTTCTGGTTTGGTGGAAGAAGGTGGAAGTGAAAAGTGCTATTTCAGAACAAGATGATGTTATGAAGGTCCTGGGGACATTCTGGGGGTTTTGGAAACAGAGCTACCAGTTAAAATGAATATACTTTTTCTCTTGCTGCTGGAATACTGTATATCCTTGTTGAGACTCTAAATGCTTTCCATGTGTGCCTTGCTAATTCCCTGAGATTTGTTTGCAGGATTTAATGCTAAGAATTAATATTGTAAATCTGCTGCTTCCCCCAAAATCCATTCTAATATTGAATGTTCTCAGTGTGCCTAAATGCTGTTGTGCACAGATTCTTGTGTTTGGTTATTTTGGAGCTGGAAAGGTCATGCTGCCTGTCATACTTATCTCACTAGCCCCGTTAAGCATCCTAATGCAGATGGAGTTGGCAGACAGCAGCATGAAAAGGGTAGAAGTGGCAAGAACAGAAATGTGGCTGAGTTGTCACAGTCCCTGCTGCTGGCTGTGACTTCCTGGGCATTTCCTGCCAGCAGCGTGGGGTTTGTACATTATACAGGCAAGACCGATACTGCCCTGCTCTGAGGCCAGCCCCATCCATTAGCTTGCCTCTAGACTGGAAGTTGAAGAGAGAATAAAGAAGACAGGTGTAGTCAGAAGAGATTTCTCTTTCTGCCTGTTCTAGGATATTTTGGAGTTTTGATATTTGGATATTTTAAAAATTGAGCTGTTCTATTCTTAGCAGTCAAAGCAACTCAGACATGCTGTTTGCAGGAGGATGCTGCTTTGCACATAGGAAGCATTAGTTAAATTAGGCTAAACTATTGTACAGTAGTGATTTGTAAAAAATACCTGAGATGTGCTCTTAAATTATATTTTTGTCACCATTTTGCATTACGAACTTTTCTCCTAACATGTCTTTGTACAGCTATTAAATTTCTTACAGATGCTTATTCTTGTTCCCCCTCCTTTTTGTTTTGGTTTTTTCTCTGTAAGACAGCTGGCTCTGCCCATATATTTCAAGAACATTTTTACATTAAGGAGATACCTAGATTAAAAAAAAATAATTAAAAATCATTGAGTAGGTAAAGTTCATGTAGTTCAATATAGTGTTGCCAATTATATCTGTGCATTTGACAGTGTCAGGAAAAGATAATTAAGGATATGGTCTCAATATTTCAACAATGGCAAGTATGTGTTGTGAATATTTATACTGTTCTAGGAAGTTTCTGAAACAGTTGGCCATAAATAAACATGAGCAAGTTGGTGCTATGCAATTGGAAGTCAATTAATGAAATTTGTCATGCATAGTAGCAGTTGAGACTTGAGTTAGTCTGCATCAATCTCTCCACTCCTCACCATTTTCTGAATTAGGATAAACACGGATGATGATGATGATTATCAAGTGCTACAGTTCTCTCCTGAAGTTAGGGCTCCTGAAAACTGAACTATAAAATGTTTATTTGGGGAAGCCAGGTAGTTCAGTAACAGCACCAAAGTGAAGAAACAAAGATGCCTTTCCACCTTTGGAATGCAGTGGCTCCCATGCTGAGGTGGTCACAACTTGGAAGACTGAAGTGGAAACATTTTACTGGGGACGTGGAGGCAGTTCTTTGGTTTCTACCACTCTGATGGTAGTTTTATGGGTTTCCTTGATGGTTGAGGGTAATTTTGTTTGGGGGTGGGGTTTGGGTAGTTTTTTCTTTTTTTTTCCTTTTTTTTAGTTCCTTGGGTGGTTTTCCCCTTGGGTGTCAGGCTTGACTGTTTCTGGCACCTGAAGACTTCACATAACTCAAACTGCCATCCAGAATTAACCTGACTAAGCCTGAAATTCAGATTTTGGTTGTTGAAAGTTCTATCTGTGTCCAGGATAGCTGAATCCCACCGATGTCACTACAATAGTAACTACTAATGAAGAGGTGAGGGTCTGTGGAGATCAGTTTGTTGTGAAGGTTTTCCTCTTGGTTCATCTACTGAACTGAAGATCTACAAGCAGCTTTTTTCAGGATTGCTGGAAATTTTTGTTCATGGTGTCGTGTCCTGGCCTTTTGTGGAGGATGGAGGGGGGATGAGTAGCTTCAGTAAAACTGGGAGAGATTGACTCAACTCTCTTAACATCTGCTTCTGATGGTCAAAAGCTGTTCGTTTTCTGAATACTCAAACCCAAATTATAAATCCCTTCTTCATCTTAGTGTCTTGCATCTGTAAAAATGATCTAATGACTGTAGTGTGACTCTTCCCTATTCACTCCTGCAATTAAACAGATGCCTTGCAATGACATTTGGATTTATGTCCTACTCATTCTGCTGTATTTTTGTTGTTTTTTTTTTCTCAGTTTCCCAAGCAAGACCACCTCCAAACCAGAAAAAAGGTGAGTCAGTTTTAGTTACATGATCTTTTTCATTTTTGTGTGAATTATGCCCAGTCTTCATTTTTTTTTTCTTGACACTGCAAGCAACAATATAAGCAAGCAGTGGAATATGTAGCATGTATTCTATATAGCATAATAGCATTCTATTTTGCTAAATATGGGTCCCACACCTGTTGAGAGACTCATGCTACAGGTGAATGAAAAACTTGACTGTTGTTTTTCCTTGGCTGTTTTTTCATGACTGGTACCTGTTAAGCAAGAGTTTTGTTTTTGTGTACAGTTCCTTTAATGAAAAAAGGGGGGAGGGGAGGGCACAATAACAAAAGCCCCCCTCCAGGCAAGTCTAACTTTATTATCTCTACAGGATCTCGAACTCCCATAATCATTATTCCAGCAGCCACGACCTCTTTAATAACAATGCTTAATGCAAAGGACCTTCTGCAAGATCTGAAGTAAGTAGCTGATTAGAACATACTGTATAACAAATTGTTTTCAGATACAAAGTTATACTAGCACCTAATTAGTAATTAAGCAAGAGGGTTCATCTACTCTCTTGTGACAAGCTAGTTCTACAGACCAGAGTATAAAAGAAACTAATTCCTCTTGACTAGTAGGCAAAAAAGCAAAAACCTAATTCAGAGTTTTGGCTCAGTTGTGACCTGTGGGCAAATTGAGGAGACTCTTGCAGCACCAGCTGGAATGTGTGCAGTGCTTTTCTTTGATGTAATGTATGTGCAGCCACATGCACATGATCAGTGCCCTTCCCCAGAGAAGCTGAGCAAGAGAGCTCGTGGAGCTCAGAAAAGATTTTGGGAAGGGACCACAGTCAGTGTAAAGGAGAAGGTGACCAGAGGGGCTCTATCAGCCAAGCATCCCAGCTGGTTATGCAGGAAAATAATTTTTCCTAAAGTTTGTGTATTGTCATTAAATATTGATGTGACTACATCCAGGGAAATACCAGTGAGTTGCTAAAACTTGTCTATCCCATCACACATCTGATTCTAAGATTTAATTCAGTATGGGTGAATGAATCTTTCTGCTTGTCCAACAGATCATGGTTTTTAGACTTGCCTAACAGTAAATATCAGGTAATTTTTTTGAAACAGTCTTTTTCACAGAGAAATGCACTGTTGTAGGTTGTGTGCAATGGAATGTCTGAAGAATGGAGGAGTCATTGCACTCACCTGGTGTGATACTGTTACACTGCTCTTCTTCCAAACCAGGCTGCTGTGATGGACAGCTTCTGCTGGAGTTGCCCTAAACTTGTTTAAAACTGTGCTCTGAGATACCAGGTGCCTTCCCAGTTCCTTACTGCCACAGGCCATCAAAGACTCAGTGAGTGCACTGGCCTCTTGGTGTCTCTGCTGAAATACTGACTCTGAGAGAAGGCTGGCTTTTAACATTACAGTTTAATGTGCAAGCACTCACTGCACTGATCTAATTGGGTTGACAGAGGGTGTTGTTTGTTTATGTGGGTTTTTAGAGTTAGGAAAAAACCTCACAACAAGCCCTGGGTTTTACATCTGTGTAATTTGTGACTTCTTGGCACAGGGGTACCCAGAAAGGAATGAAGCACCTGTCTGTCATGTCTAAGTGCCTCTATGCCAGAAGTCAGAGTTTTCAGCTGTTCTCAGCTCCACTGGGGCAGAGTCACAGTGAGCTTCCCAAGGCCTGTCCCAAGAGGATGCTCATATTTAGAGTGCAAGGAACACGATCCAGAAAAACTGAAAGGAAGTTTAAGGGTTCAAAGGAGGACACTGTATAGTTAGCCTATATGAAAGAGAAAGGGGAGAAGCAAGGTATGTTCATGAATCAGAAGTGCAATAGCAGAATTCAGAAGAGCAAAATATTAATTTAGCCATGACAGGTCTAGCACTCTTCTGGAAAATATGCCACCTGGCCTGTATTTTTTTGCATTCAGATTTATGGAAGTACTTTGTTCAGGAATGGCTTCAGGGTTTGCTTTTACTGTTCAGATATGCAGAGTGTAGAACCAGCCTTGATGTAGAATGTGATTGATAGATATGTGATGGTTTTCCAAGGAAAGAAGACTGAGCTAATTCCTGTCTCTAAGTCGGCACCTTCTTTAACTCATTCCCCACTTGCAGCTAAATCTGAGAGAAGAGCAGAGATTTCAAAGACTCCTGTCACTGCCACAAGTTTTGGGATAAAGAAATACTGTCCAGATAGAAAAGACACACCTAAAATAATCTTCCCTCCCTTGCCCCTGCTGAGGAAGATGCAGGTAGATTTGCATTTCTTGTATTTCTAGAGCTAGTCAGCCTGCTTGTATTTGCCATTAGAGGAGACTGGAGGAGAGATTTCTGGAGCTGGAAGGGTAAGAGCCACTGCAGGGGAGAATGTGAAGAAATGTAGCAGAAGCCTGGGGGTATGATGCCCCTGGGATGGTTGGGAGGTGGAAGCTGTTTATAGGACAGTTTTTCTTCCACTTCTGACCCCTGAGGCAGCACAGTCTGCGAAGTGTGTGATCATGAAGAATGAGAATTTGGGTTTCATAAATCAACTTCTGTGACGCTGTCCATTTAAATGTTTCTTAAAACAAAATAAGGAAAGAAATCAGCTGAAATTCTAATTAGAGATCAAAACTTGAAATCATAGCTGGGAATTTCTGTCCTTAGGATACTCTTTGTCTACAATCCTGGACTTTTTTTTTTTTTTTTTTGGTAAGGAACTGGACTGCAATGCATTATCACTTTGGATATGAGAAAAATTAATTGTGGTATCATTACCAGATATTTTAGGTTTGTGGTTGTAAAATAAACAGGAGATTCTTCATCCAGTTCTATGGTAAGACTTAAATTGAATTGTCAAGAACTGAGAGAAACCTATTAATTATACCAACATTTTTACTCAGCCTTTTCATAGCACTGTAGTATATTAATTTTCTATGCCAAATTTGGCTGACATTTGTATGATACTTAGCATCTTTAATTTATCACTAATGTTGGGCTCTCTTTTAAGGTAGAGAATATGGAAAGCAGGAAAGCTATCATGTGTAGAAGGAAATACATATAACAAATGCAAAGCATGGCTCTGGTTTAAGATTTTATTTTTACCATATCTAACTTTTCTATTTGTTGCAACTTAGATTTTGAAGGGAGGTGTTTTTGTATGTGATTGTAATATATACAGTTCACCTGCCAGATAATATGCAAATATTCTTGCTAACTTTTTTTGAAAGGTTATTTTTCTAAGAGCCAAATACAACATAAAGTGAAGAGTTCCTAAAATAGTAAAAATATATAATTTAATTTAAAATCAGAACTGCAATACATTCTCATATGTTGTGACGCCTCTTTAAAATATTTTATATAATAGATTTTATTTTTACTCACTCTCTGAATGTGAGACTGGATATCACAATTACTGTGCAAAATTGTGACTAAGTATTTGAGAATACCTGAAGCAGTCTTTTCAGAGACAGGGCTTCTGCTTTACATGGAGCAAAAGTGAAGCAGGAATTCCATCAGGCAGATGAGAATGATTAGATGGTGATTATGTATTTTTATTATGATGATGCTCTTGCTTGTGATACATTTCACCATATGTGGCCAGGGAACTCACTGGAGATTTATCCAGCTTTGATACTGAGTGAAGTATCTGGGATAGATTCAGGCATGATGTAGTGTAAAAAAAGCTTTGTTCTCTTGCAGAAATAGATATCTAAAGCTTTTGATACTGTAATTTAACAGAAATACTGAGAGGGTTGTAAAAATAAGTCTTCAGTTCTGAACACAATCAAATGTGTATTACCATGATCTCAGCTGCTGGTGAGTTGCCTCTTTCTCTGTTCATGCATTTTTCAGTGTGCCTGAGCTGGGGGCCAGAAAGTGCTGATCTGACCCCAGTGAAAGTGTTTTCGAGGCACTGCTGGCAGGGGATGTGAGTTTAGAGCCGAGGCAGGAGCAGCTCAGGCAGTTCAGAGGATGGAGTCTTACCATTCCCTCCCACTATGTGATGGTGTTCAATCGCTTGTCTGTGACCTTAGGGAAGGGACCTGCTGCCTTTGGAAAGTGAGAGTGCACCATTTTTCAGGTGGATAATGATTTTGGCAATTAACAGCGAGGGCTATTAATTTCCTACCCCTACTGGGGATATAAAAGTGAATTCTAAGGAGATATGGAATTTATTTTATTTTTTAAAAGGGAATAGTGATCTGGAGAAGCAGCAAGAACCTGTAAGATCCTGCACACTCAGGTTTCAGAGCCCATTTCTGGTGTATAAAAAGGTGTTAAGTACAAATGTGTAGTTAAGCCACTGGCTCTGTAGTATTATGTAGTAATGTTATAAATAATCTCCAAGAGAAAATGGGATTTTTGGTGTTTAATACTCAGATTTCTTACACTTGTGTTTATGTCTGGGTAGTGATGACATAGCCATATATATTTATGATCATACAGTAATTTCTGTTGATTCTCAGTTCTTGAGCACATGACTTTTACTGTGCTTACTGAGTCGATGGCTCCCGGAAATGCAGGTGTATATTCCATAAACCTTCTGTAAGCTGTCCTTTATTCCTGTCCTCTGTGTGTTTATCTGTATGTAAGTGCTTGCTTCAATTCATGCCTTGTGACAGTTGTCTTCTCTTCTGTTCCGTTTGAATCTGCTCATTGATAGTTTTTCCTTAACAAGATATCTTTGTGTTGTGTCCTAGAGAACTGCACTCACAAAGCCTCAGATTTTTTCCAGGAAATAGAACTGAAGCCATTGTCTGGAACGGACGTAACTGAGGGGCAAGTGAATGGTGCTTCAGTGGCTGTAACACAGTTTCTAGCTGAAATGGAAAGAAACTGCCAAAAACTAGCATTGAAATGAATTCTTAAACACAGAAACATTTAAAGCTGAGAATGCCTGTTTCAGGCAAATTTGAGAGGTCTCAGAAGTTGTTACTCTGTAGCACAGCAATATTGCCCTTTATTTGGCAGGGCTGCTTTGCTTTCCTGTTTCCATTTAAAATGTGTTTGCTTCCTTGCATTTACAAATTAAACTTAAAATGTGACCTTTTAGATCCCTGTTCAGATGAATACTTGATTATCACTGTAATGTGTGTAGGGCTGTTGGGTTTTTATTTATATATTCTGGAAGAGTTTGTTCTTGTGTAGTTCAGGGGGCAGAGAATAACAAAATTCTTCTCAAGCTACCCACCATTTCAGGTGACCCTGGCTTTTCCTACAAGCCCTGCCAGTTGGATAAAAGGTATTTTACTATAGGTAAACTAGGTATTTTGAGGGCTTGTTTCTCTTAATTCTTTATTATTATTTTTTTTATTTATTTTCATTCTTTTCAGATTCCTTTAGTTCTAATGAGACTCATTAGGAGTTTCCTTAAAAGCTGGAGGACCACCAAGCAAATCCTCATTTTAAGTTACAAAGCTTCCTATCAGTTATTCCTAGCAAGGCAAAGGCTGTGATACGTTGGCAGGACAGGCCATTAGGAGTGCTAATGCAAAGTGTGCTCCTCACTTTGGAGTTCTTAAATTAGCAAATTGATGAGAAATACTTCAATTCTGGTGTCACATTGGGTGGCTTTTCCCAGTGTAGGACTCAGTCGAATGCCTCTGTGTAGTGTGCAATTGTATCAGTGTCAGTCTGTTGTGATGGATGAAATGGATGTAAATATTAACTGGGTCCTAATTACTTCCATTATTAGGGAAATTATTATCTTAACTTTAAAAAAATATATTCTAGGTGGCCAATGTGTAATTTTCTCCCAGTGTCCTGTACAGCGTTTTTTGTCTGTATTTCCTTTAGAATGATGGTGTTTCACATGTACTAGGCAGATAAGCATAATTTAATTTATAGCTCCTCATTTAACACCTGTGATGCTTTTTCTGTATTTGCAGTTCTAGTCAGCTTTAATGCAGCATTCATAGTCATTTGCAGATGTTGGGCTTTTTGTAATTTCCCAGGGCACTTGTATCAATTGAATGCATTTGGACACACGTTTCAGAAATTGCTTGTGACTTTCTGTTTCTGAAACACTGTTAAATCATGAGGAGTTTGAGGGGACATCATCTGTTAATTTACATTGGGAAAGTGGAACAGTTTTGCTTGGAGGTTTATTGGCAATTTTCACCCGCTGCCTTAAAGTTTGTTTGTTTGTATGGGATTTTTTTTCCCCAAAACACCATTTTCTCATTGGATATGTAGTGAAAACTAGTATTTTCAAGTTGACTGAATAATGAACTTTTCTTCATAGTCAATCTTGCATTCTTTCTCGTGTTTATCCAGCAATAGGAAGTGCAGTTTGCCTGTTAAAGCACATTCAAATTGATTTTTAGTATTCAAATAGAAATAGATTGAAGAGAACAAATAGAAATGCTGCAAACAACTTACCCAAAAAATGTAGTAAGCTGCTCAACAGCACCATGTCAAAAAACCTGTAGAGGGAAAAAAATACCTATGTACTTCTAAAATGAACCACAAATCCTCCTGCTAACTAATTCAGTTAAAGGAAACAGAGTTTTATTTTTATCAGAAGCTCTGGCAGTGAAATGTCAGCAGCAGCAGGGTTGTAGTGCAGCTGGGTGCTTCTGAGTAGAATATTAGGAGAACACAGGGCTGAACTCTGCTCTTATGCTGGCCTGGAAGGTGCTGCTGGTCACACCAACTTCCCCTTCCATGACACATTTCTGGTTCTGTGAAAGACATGGCTGTTACCTTTCTTTTATCTATCTCAAAATCCACTGAGAGTTATCAGTAAAAAGGCCCACACTACTCTCACATTTATGATGCCAATTTTGAGACCTGTTCTGGGTATTTTATTATCACCATAAAGAAGAGGGCCTTGAAAAATGCATTTGCATTTGTTTTTTAAGGTGAGGGGGCTGAAAGATTAAGGATCTGTAATTAATTGGAGGGAGGAAAGCTGTGTCACATCTTAGCATTTATTTTTGTCATATGGAGATTACATATGACATGAGGGCCACATTATCTGTTTTACAAGCACTTACTCCATCACAGAATCTATTTAGAAAAAAAAAAAAAACAAAAAACCTGTAGTGTCGTGCACCATAGAAACCAGGTGAATCATTGATAATGTAAATTCACCATCCTCCAAAAAAACAAAACCTCACTCAAAACCATTTTTGACCAAAAATCCCAGCTTTCTTGAGAAAATTCCAATTGGTAGCAATTCTAATGGCTCTGAGAGCACTTAAAATTTGCTCCAGGAAGTGATTGTTTTGATGCCCAGGTTACAGTTGGTCACTAAAGAGAAGAGCTGTGGTCACTTTGCAGATTGTGGTCTGGCTCCTCATCTGCAACTGTATTGCATAAGGCCTCAGATGTCTAAGAACAGGTCAGGCTGTATTTTTAAGGTGCAGAGGACCTTTTAGTATGACTGTTTCTATCATGAAGGCTTCTGAAATACTATTCTTACATTTTTTTTGTGTTTTGAATGAGTGGTGATGGAGACTTGGCACTGTAAGAACGAGGTGGCTTCAGTGACTGCTGTCAATAATGCTGAGTTCTGATAGAGCTGTTCCTTTTGCTGCTGACCCCGTCAAGTAAATTGCCCTTGTCTACTGAGGGGTTTGTTATTCCCCAAGGTTTGTACCATCGGATGAGAAGAAGAAGCAGGGCTGTCAACGAGAGAATGAGACTCTAATACAGAGGAGGAAGGACCAGATGCAGCCTGGGGGAACCACAGTCAGCGTCACTGTCCCTTACCGAGTCGTAGACCAACCTCTGAAACTTATGCCTCAGGACTGGTAAGGACATTTCTCCTTTACACAATTTCTTACCAGGACAATGCAGAATTTGGAGGAGACCAGTAAAATGCTGTGAAATCTACTGAAAAGTGAAGATGCAGATATAAGAATGGATTTTATTAACTGTGTAGGAGTCTTTTCTTCAGGTGAAAACAATACTAAACTAAATTCATCTACAAGATTTTAAAAACTTGCCACACTTTGCATTTTAACAGTGTGAGCAGCACAGCTACCCTTATTAGTTCTGCCAGAAATGTTCTAGAAATTCCAATAGAAATGAGTTCATGGTACTGTTCTGGTTTGTGATAGTGTAACGTGCAAGTCACTGAACCATGATCTGCAAGAAATCCCCCCCTTTCCTGTCTGCTTTCTGAGGGAGAGTCTGTTGGGAAGATACCTTTGCAGGCCGTCAGCATCTGATGTTCCAACTTTTTAAATAGTTAAAGGAAAAAAATACATCAGACAGTAAGGGCTGAACTGTGATTCCAGTATTGGAACTACTGGAATTTTCCTTCTGAAGGAAGAGCCCTAGTTGGAGAAAGGGAATTGTAGATAGTTTTTACTTTTATAAAAAAAGCTGGAAATGGATTATTTGGTCTGTAGCCCATTCTTCAAGGCTATAAAAAATAGCTCTCTTTGAACAGGAAAACTCTGGAGAAGTATTTTTACTGTTGTTTGACATCTTTTTCGTATTTGATGAAGTGCATTATGCAGCATTTTTTCTTCTTCCTCACAAGTGAGAAGATCTGGGACATGGACAATGACATATTTGGTGGATTTGTAATTCACAAATTAGATTTTAATGGAGAGGAATACTTTGAAAAGGTTCTGTTCTTAAACCAATTATTCTCTGTATTTAGAACTTGAACTAATCAGGCATCTGTGGATTTAAAATTCTGAATATTAAATAGCACTTAAAATGTTTAATGATCAAACCTTTAAGAACCATCTAAACTACTTTCTAAAGTACTCCTGACTTAATGCATGAAGTGGTGTGGGGTTTTTTATCTTGGTTTTATCCAAGGAAACCATTATAAAACCTGCAAAAAAAAAAAACCCAGACCAAAAAATTTCACCTTGATTTTTTTTTTCCATTTGAGATTTAGTGGATTTAATGATAAATTAAATTTGGGGATTAAATTAGAGAGGTAATTATTTGTTGTGGTAGGTGGGAACCGCAGTTGAATGATGTAAGTGTTCAAGAGAAAAAGAGACCATATGTGGGAGGTCATTTATTCTCAAAGGTGGGGTTTTCCAAAATTTTGCCTATGCAAAAGCTTCATCTTAATCACAAGTTAATTTTCTTAGACCAGAGGTAATGGTTGTGTACTCTTAAAATAGCTGATGCACTTTGCAGGAATTTAGCAGCTGTTGCTTCTCATGAGTTTGCAGCCTGGAAGTCAGCAGTGTTGAGAATGAAGGCTTTTAAATCTGCACATCTCAGTTTACAGTGCTGTTTGCAGAAGATTATCTCTGAAAATGTTGGAGCACTTTTCAAAAGCAAAGTAACGAATACAACAAATAAACACTGACTTCTAAAACTTGTAACCTGAGAAACTGAGCTGCATTCTGCAAAGGGGCAGGGCTGAAAGCCCAGAGGAATCACCTGAATGGGTTTTTATCGTTACTGGAGCAGAAGCAGTTGTGCTGGAGGTGTGGTTGTTAAGTGTGCTGTGCTCTCCAGAAGCAGCCATGCCAAGGCACGCTGGCTGTGAGGACAGCAGGCGAGTGCAGTGTCACAGGCCATGCCCATGGCACCCTCTGTGTGTTGCAGGGACCGCGTGGTGGCCGTGTTTGTCCAGGGCCCCGCCTGGCAGTTCAAGGGCTGGCCTTGGCTCCTGCCGGACGGATCTCCTGTCGATATCTTTGCAAAAAGTAAGGGATTTATTTTGTTCCTTGGGTTGGGGTTTGTTGATGTGTTTGGGGGTTCTTGTAGGGTGTTTATGCTCATGACAGAGTGCAGCCAAAGCGCCGTTGGGCGCAGGTGTCTGAGCAGACTTTGGGCTTTGGTCTCCTCACGATGGCGAATATTCCCATGCCCTTTGCGCTTGTTCTGCTCTCATCTGCGGAAGCTCACGGAAATCCTCCCAGAGCTGTCAGCTGCAAGAGTCACAGAGAGCTGGTGCACAAATCTACTTTCCAGCCTTCTAAGAAAAAGGTGAACAGACAATGCATATTCCAACAATTCATAGATAACAGGTTCACAGGCTGTCTTCACATTCCAGTGCTGTTTTGGAGAGAGAATTAGTACCTAGTGTCCTTCTAAGAAAGCATTGAAAATATGATCTGGTGTCTGACAAAAACTTCAGAGTTTTAAAAAGTTTGAGTTTCAAGTGAGCTAGATGTTACCATTGTATAGACCTGACAGGTTTCTTGAGTCCCCACAGCTGTGGTGCTTTGAGGCACTTCTCTGGCACAGTTCACCCCTCTGACAGAGAGGTGGGCCGTAATATCTGAGGAATCTGTCACCTTCTCTGTTGCTTCACTTTGGAGTTGCCTTAGGAAACAGACCTTTTGATAGTGTCCTATGGTCTCAGATTGTTTTGAAAACCCCAAACCAGCACATACACAGAAAAGGAAAAAAATAGCAACAACGCCAAAGCCACCTTAGTTCAGTTCTGTCATCTTGCACTCAGTGTGATGAGGAAAGAGGTTGATCAGGTTTTGTGTGTGCCCCTCTTTGGTATGTGAGGCAGAATCTGGAAAGAGATTTGCTACTTTGGTGAGCAGCAAGAAAAAAACTCAAGGGTGGGACAGAAAGCTAAGGATGGGTCTGTGACCAAGAAAATAGAATGAGTCACTTAAAGGAGGGATTGAGAATGAGCAGGGAAAGAGAGCAAGAGCCCGAATGTCATTGTAAAAGTAAAAATATGCCACAGCAGAGAGTTTAACAAAAGAGACTAATGAGAGAATGAAATAGCACTTCAAAATAAATATACTGAGCAAATGGCAATTGTGAGAAGCAAAGCTAAGAAAAATGCAGTGAAATATTGAAGGTCTAGCTAGCAGCTACATGCTGCTTCCTATTAATTTTAATATTTTTATATATAGATGTAAGGAATTGTTCTGACTTGCTTTGGCATTCCTGGTCTCCACATGCCAAAAGATCACAATCAGAGTCTGCACAGTTCAGGCTGAAGGTGTACAAATTTTTGTTTTTCAAGTGAAAGAAGGATATCTGGTCTTAATTCAAACATTGAAATGGATCTTTAATTTAGAAATACATTCCATTGCTTCAAAGCATGGTATTTATAAAATATTTTCCTGATAAAGTGTATTTCTAGAACTTTTCTTAATGACTTTACTCCTCAAATGAAAGCAGGTAACTGAAGGGAGCACTGACAACATCAGTGCAGTTTTATGTATCTGTTTTTATCTGAAGCAGTTGTTTTGCCATATTTATAGGATTCAGTAGTCTTCCCAAATGTGGTTTCTGGGATTTGCAGCCATTCATTGTTTCATCTGCAGTTTGCATTTCTTCTTCCATGTCTCTGGGTCTGTCATGGTTACCAAGTATTCAAGGCTTGCCCCTGTCCTGTTGGAAAACAAGCAGGTAGCTTACCACCAGAAAGAACTCCTCAATAAAACGTGCACTGGGCCAGAGCCTGCCAAACTGGTTTCATTTGTTCAGTTGCTTTGCCACAGAACATTTCATTAGCTGAGTCTCTAAAACTGTGCTCCGTAGTTTTCCTTATTCATGGCCTGACTGTTTCATACTCACATACCAAGCCAGCCTAATTTTACATTTACAAGTGAATGTTTGAGATGAAGTTTTGAATGCTGTCACCTTCATGAACAAATATTTAATTATCACTAGCATTTTAAAGGTGTTCCTCCCAGAGCACAACAGTGAGCTTTAAGAGTGATGTGTTTCAGGTTCAGAGAGCCTCCTGTGCTCAATAACATTTAACTTTAATGCAGAGACTCTGTCAGGTGTTGATGAAGTTTTCTGTAAATGCATGGCCCTGGTAAATCTTATTTGTTTTCTCTGAAGTTATATGAATACATGCAACATTGTATAGCAGAGATAATGTATATGTATTCTTAATTTACATTCACAAAGCTTGGAAATTTATCTGGCAGAGATACAAGCCAGATGATAATTTCTTTAGTTTGTCAACCAAAAGAAGGAGCTTATTTCACACACCAACCTTCTAGGAAGTTCCTAGGTAGGTCTGGGAAAGAGAACTGATTTTGTGGAAGACAAAATTAAGAATGTGGTATCAGAAGAAGATACAACCATGCCATTAGAAATAATGTTTCCACAAGACTGGTGGCTTCTGTTTTACTTTGCCAATACTACTAAAGTCATCAGATTGGGTTACCAGACAGGAATTTTACAAGGCTTAAATACTTTGGTTTTAATGCTCACTGTGTAAACGCTTAGGCTTTACCTAATTCACATGTGACAATGCTTTTCAAGAGGAAAATAACAGTTCATATTTTACCATTTTTAGCTGAGTACTAAATCAGAGGAAATAGGCAGTTACTAAATTTCTCAGGATGCTCTGTGTAGGACTTGGGGGTTACACTGGCATTCTACCATCAATCTTCTACGGATTCTTTCAGGAGATAGCCAGGCTTCCTACTCAATGGTCTCAGAAATACCTTTTTTTTAAATTCTTTAACAATTCAGAGATTTTCAGAAAGAACTTCTTTGTTTCTCAAAGGAAATGTACTTGAACTGGCAGTGTGTTTCTGCTGTTCCCCTGGAATCTGTGCATCTAAAAGTAGGGGCTGCCCTTTCCCTTCACCCTGGAACAGCCTGAGAGCCATCAACCTCTATATTTAGCTGTGCCCTTTAGTGAGTAGTTGACTTCCTTGGGTTATGGGTTCATTAATTTTGCTCTCAGGCTTCATTCTGAAAAAAGAAGAGTGAGGTGGGAATTTTCTTTGACCAATAAAAAAGCACTGAAGTCTTCATGTTGGTACCAAATGCTTTCCTGTTTGCTGTAGTTAAAGCTTTTCATCTCAAGTACGATGAAGTGCGCCTGGATCCCAATGTACAGAAATGGGATGTAACAGTGTTAGAGCTCAGCTACCACAAAAGGCACTTGGACAGGCCAGTGTTTCTACGCTTCTGGGAAACCTTGGACAGGTATGTTTCCTGCTCAGAGTCCTTGCTGGTCATGCTTGTATGGTTTTGGTGGGAATTAAAAGTTCTGGCAACCAGGGAATTGTTTGCAACTTAGATGTCCGAACAATGTTTTAGCCTGGAAATTCTGCTTGTTTTGATTTTCCCTGATGACACAGTTAATAAAATGTAGTGCTGTATGTTTGCAGACTCTAAGTAATAATCTCCAAAGTGTCATAAGTGTGGATTTAAAGGGAGGGTAGTTACCATTAATCAATGGTTAGTCCCACCTTTGATTGCCCACCTTTTGACTCTGCTTCTCTGGGTCAGAACCTTCCTGAAGGGGAAGTTCACTGCAATACCTTTTTCATGTTGTAGAGAAGAAACTTTATTATCATGAAGCAGCTGAAGAAATATTGAGGGAGGGGAGAAGCTTATGCATTTAATGAATGTTTAGTTTAATCTTTTCATGTTGATTGTACAGCAAGCTGCTTGAATTATTGAGTGACAAAGAAAAAACCTTGTGGGAATTGTCAAAATAATTCCAATCATCAAACTTTCCGTGGCTTTCTATTTAAAACTCTCAGAAGAACAATATATCTGAACTCCTGGAATGAACTAGTTATTTTTAACAAGAGTCTTTCAATGTTAGAAGTCATGCAATGCCTTGGAAATCATGAGTTTTCTTTGAGGCAAGGCTGTTATTTAGTGGGACAAATCCTGTGCATAATGCAGAGCTCTCTCTCTATGGTGCATAACACACGGCATCTCTTGGGCAACTTTCTAATTCCCTGAGAATTCTGTTGTAGCAATGCCTGTGCATTTTATTCCTGCCAGTAGAGTTCCTGTAAATGCCACAAGGGTAGTAATGCTGTCTTCTGTTAATTTTTTTCAGGTATATGGTAAAGCACAAATCTCACTTGAGATTCTGAATCCTTCAGCTGCCATTTATTTCCTGAAGTGTGGATTGGAAAAAATGAAAGGGGCTCCAGTTTGGAGACCAGAGCTCGCACTATATGATACGTCAAGAACTTTACAAATGAGGAAGGGTCACAGTTTAAACTTTTTATAAAATCTTGTTTGGATGATTCATGCTATGGCAGGTTGAAACCTGTTGTTATTCAGAAGCAAAGGGGTTTTGCTTAAAACTATTTTTTTAATGTTGTTAGCCTTCTAGTCTGCAATCCAAATTGTATATTTTGATAGCAGCAGTTTCTTCTCTGTTTTGTTAAATTAGCCACATTTTTAAATGATGTGTTTTGTTCCCGAGTAGACGATAGCTGGATGTCCACGGCAGGTTCCCCACGTGTGTGCGCGTGTGCGCACGGCTGTGTGTAAATAATGTGTGGCTGTGTCTATAGATATAGTGTACAAAAAAGTTATAGACACGCTGACGCACACGTAGGTGTTTCCAGGCTCTCTAAACCACTTAGCTTCTGAGCTTAGGTTGGGGTTTCTTTGCTTACCGTTTCACTTACTGAAAATATTTTGTTGTGAATGATACTACATTTTAGTCAATAGGACTTGCAAACTGAGCAAAGTGAAAGTTGTTTTGGATAAATCAAAATGTCGACCTGTATATGTATATTCTGTCAGTCTTTGTTGAAAAAGGGAAGATGAAAAATCTAGAAACACTTTTTTTGGATTTGTAATGTCCCAGTTTATTAAATCTTTAAACTTTATTATAGGCGTACCTTCAAGTCATGTTAACTTTAAATTGCCATTCTCCACACACGTCTCCTTATTTAAACTGAAAGTATGCATGTGTACATTCCCATCTAGCAAATACCTTTGCATATGAGTCTAAATGTTACCTAGATTAAACGATGAATAGAGGAGGAGAGAGTTGGGATTTTTTTTATCCTGGAACAGCCACCACAAAGAATGAATAATTTTAACTTCTTTGCATTTATACCTCTAATACTATTTTCTTGCGACAAAAGTAGCCCAGACTGTCTACAGGAGTTGTAATTTTCTGAGCTGAGTGGCTAATATGGCCTCCTAAGAGTCCTGCATTGGAATGGAAAATCAGCCTTCTCCAGTTACCAAAGAACAGATTTGCTTCATCTCCAGTGTGAGGCCAGAGGACCCTGCTATTTGTACCAATTTACAGCATCTCTGTATCTATGGAATAACATTAAGTTGATGTTGCATACCAGTGAATGTAGAGAATGATCAAATACTGTAACACCTGCATGATTTTTTTTCTGGGATAGAAAATACATGTTTATATTCCTGTTCTTGAAATTCCAAACCATGTTTTTTTAATATACTTTACATTTAAGGTTTGACAAAAATAAAATGTTCTACCTATTCTGTTTTAGTTTTTATTTGATGTTAACTTCATTTTTAATAAAACCCAAAGTCACATCTCCGTGAGAGGTTTTTAAAACTATGTCTTAAATTTATGAGAGCTGTGAGGTCTGACTTTTAATTGTACTTTTCCATCCTGCTATATTGAGACTGTATTTTCAAATGGTCTTAATGGAAATGTAAAAACTCAAGCCACCAAAACAACCCCCTGTGAACCCCAAGACTGGAAGCAGCTGACCCTGGATTTTGGAATGGATTCAGCGTGGTGACTGGGAAGAGTGGGCACTACGGGACTACAGGGATGTCTCCTGTTTGTGTGAGCAGTTGGGCAGTACCACGTTACCATGTTTTCCCTCTACTTAAGCTTATTATAAATGTGTCCATGTCTTACTAGAGCTGGCTGAAATATTGAATGCTTGGTTTTAACCTGTACTGTACAGAGCAAAGCTGTAATGGCTTCTTCCAACACAGCAGGTGCTACCATGAGCAAGGGTTCCATTTACAGTTCATTTCTGCTTTAAGTAGTGGGATATTGTATGCATTTTTTAACTTTAACAGTTCCAATTAGAAATGTCATTTTTTTCAGACTTAATCAGTACATCATGGCCTGTGCTGTTGTAAAGAGATTTCTGGGCAGTCAGCTTGCAAAGGAAATTTGTGAGAAGTGTGTGCTTCACATGCAGTGACCTGCAGAGTGTACAGTGGGTTTGCAGTAGGCAAGGGCCAGTTACTGTTTTTGTGTCCTGAATGCAGGTGTAATCCCAGATGCAGTATTGTATACAGGAGATGGCTTGATTTAGATGTAGATTTGTGTATTTATTGGGAGCTAACTCCTCTGAAACTACTGAAGTTACACGGATGTGGAATGGGCAGAAGAGCAAGATCCATGAAATCTTTGTGTGACCTGTTGAGGACAGACCTTTAACATCTTAGAATTTTGTACTGGCAAGCAGTTTGCGACCCAAGTTATAAAATATGTATTTGTGAAGGAGCTGGCACCTGATCATGCATATTTTTGTTAGTCATAAAAGCAGAGATGTTTATAAAATGAGCCATTTTGCAATCAGATTCCTGCTGACATTATTGGAAGTTTAATTAGGTTGTCAGAATAGCATTCCTGCTGCCTTCATAAATAACTGCACATAGATTATGAAACTACTTGGACTTAAAAATTTAGCCTTACAGCAGCATTTTGCAACACAGCTGGAATTTTAGACACTTATGTTATGCTTAATTTATCTACAAGTTAATGTAGAGTAATAAAGAAAACTGATACTAAGAAGTGGGGAAGCCAGAGGAGCAGACATCTGTTTTAATGAGCTGCTTTCTTATTGCTGAGCAAATTCAGCACACTACTTAGAGGTGTATAAAGTGTGTAAATTGTACTCAATTAAAATGTACAACTATAGCTGAACTCCTTCCCTGGCTGCAGTTTGTTGAACAGTAGAATGACACAAGTATGAGAGTCAGATATCAAATTGGCTGTTCCTATTAAACACCTTCAGTGTCATAACTCTGTGCTGTTTTGTAAGTACAAGATGAGTGAGATGAAACAAGACAAGTTGAGAACTGGTTTGAAGTCTGTTACTGGGCTCCCATACTGTCAGCAGGTGATTACTGCTTCTAGTAACAGGGATTGTGGACCAGGGGATGTACCTGAAGTAATGATTTTATATTAAAAACTAAAATACCTGTGATTTACATTATTTCAGCTTTTGAATGTTAGCCTGAGCAAAGCAGACAAAAGGGGAATTTTTTTGGGAGGTAAAGTAGGGCAGCTGCTGGGACGTGCATATCTGAAGAAATTGTAGATCAGCATCCTCAGCTATTTAACTATTACCTGGAAATTTTTGTAGGAGAATGGTTTCACAAATAGGTACTAAAGTCAGTACTTGAGCTAGACAATTTATGGAATTGTTCTGCAGTGCCGTAAACCTTTTTATTTCTGAATTCTGAAGAAAATGTAGATAGCCAATTGTGTGCTAAGTTGCCCTGGATCATAAGTTAAACTATTATGTTATATTGGACAGATCAATCTTTATTGGAACAGCAAATTTGTTTTTGGCTTTCATTTCCTGTGCATTTGGTGTGTAAAATATTGCCATTCTCTGCAGGGACATGCAAAAGTAAGTTTTATTAGTACAGCTTTTATTCTTTTGCTGGTGAAATATGCACTTAGTTGCTAATTCTTGCAAACATTATACTAGAAAAAAAAAAGCTGATCAAAATTAATGGCTTAGTGATTTTAAAATTTAATGTCATGAATGCATTTTAATTCAAAAGCCATAACTAATGCCAAGTACTTTATTAGAGCAATGTGTTCATGAAAAATTAAAATCCCTGCCTAAAGAAACTGCTGGCCAAGTAGGTTACGGTTCAGCTAAAATGTGGAAAAATGTGCCACAGACTGGAATCTCCAAATGGCACATCCTGAGTTGCTCATTTGTAAGCGAATGGAGTTTTTTTGAGAGGTGGCAGTTCTGCTTCCTTTGCTGAACAGTTCCATGCTTCAATCAGAGTCGTGTAGTTCCCTCCTTAGGTCTGGGTTTACCCAGAGACAGTTTGCACGATACAAGGGTTCTGCGGCAGGGACAGGAAACAGACCCCTGAGGGTGACGTTGTTGGAGTGGTGCTCAGGCTCTAGGCAAGGGTAAAGGTGGTGGCTGAGTGGGACTGTGATCCAGTGGGTAACATCTGGTGATCCTTGTGGTTCCTTCCAGCTCAGTACATTCTGTGATTGCTCAGCTGTCATTGACTTCTCTCTGGATCATTCTTCTCAGTGGCGATGCTATCACAAAGGGCAGGTTTGAGGATAATGAGATTTAATCCCTCAGCACCTGTTGGTAGGTAGTACCTGTTGGCAGGCCGTGTGTCCAGGCCCTTACCGTGCTGTTTTTTCTTTAAACAAGAATTTCACTATTTTTTAAATAAGACTGCAAATGCAAAGAACAATCTCAAATGTTTCCAACTTTATTGCCAATAGTAGTTCACATGTAAAAATGAAAGATATGAGGTGGTGCATAAAATCCTTAAGAAAAAGAACTTGGTGTATGGTGTTTCTTTCCATCTGTACATTCTTTTGTTGTATTTCAAATGCAGAAAAACTGTTTACTTGCTTCACAAGGTTCCTGCATGTATCACTGGAACCTGTCAGAGGTAAATCTTCAGCTGCAGTTGCTTGAAAGTTTGTAGATTATGAGTGTGTAGGTTATAAGTTATGGCCTGTGTCAGTGGGCCCAAATTTCAATAGAGGTTTTGAAGGTTGAAATTCAAATGAAATATCAAAAGAACCTTATAGGAAAAGCTACTATTGAATGGAGACAAACTTTTCTTGAGACTAAACCTTTAAACTATGACATAACTGTCATAAACTGGTTTTTAATAGACTGTTAAATTTAATTTTTTTGAAATATCACATGACCCATTATTTAAGATCTGGAATATATGAATGATGTTTTTTACACAGTTATAGTTTAGCATTAGTGCTACTTTTGAAAATTCTTAGGAAAAATATCTTGTGGGCTTTGGAGAGCGAGATGTATTTCTTAATAAAACAGTCAACTTAGCCCTGAAAGAAGAAACAAAAAAAGCATGTTTCTCATGTTCCTATTGGTTAAGGCCAAAGCTGTAGTTTTGTAACACTGAATGTATTTTTACTGGTGAAATAGGATGTGAAAAGTACCGTAAAGAAAAGGCTTCTAATGTTTCACTTGTTCCTGCCCTCTTGAAATCCTTCCCAGAGACCTATCCAGCCCCTCCTCTACTCTCCTGACTTGTTCTTCCTGCTTGTTTCTGCCTGGCTGGGACTGTTCCCTAACCCACAGTCTTTTTATGTAAGCACACCTCTAGGAATTATTCCTCTGCCCCATCAGGGCACAGACAGGGCAGTGGAAGCACAGGAAGCGTGAGCTTCTCCCTATTGTGTCTTAAGGCTGATTACAAACTAAAAAACCCCAAACAAACAAAAACCTCAAAACCAGTAAAAATGCATGTATGACCTACTGAATATTTCATCTTGCTGCTTTCTGGTTGAGTTTTGACCTGTAGAATGAAGCTTTGACATTTTGAACATAAAAATACCAAAGGCACACTAGTTTTTAGTATTTCTGTAATTACTGGTATGGCTCTAGTTTCTCTCCAAGGATCTTTAACTGCAGAGTTCTCTCTGTTACTGCAGATTAGCGTTAGCTGCAGAATGATGATCCTGAGCTCTACTGAGTCATTCTTTACCTGATACTGGGTGAAATCTAAACACTTAATTACCTGACAGCCTTTGTTCACAGCTGGCAAAGGGTTTGAGGAGCACCATGCTACTTTTCTTTGTTACTGATTTTGTAAGACAGATCAAATAAAATAAAAAAATATGAGCAGTGGAAAAAAAAAAAATTTGATACTTGTTTTCCAGATGCTGCTCAACTCTTGTACTAGAGCTATTTGCAATTGAGTAAGAATTGTGAGATGACCACAGCAACTAATCCTAATCCCAAGAGCAGAAAGTGTGGATTTGATTGTTTCCAGGGCTAAATTACCAGCAAATTTTGCAGCATGTTCTTAAAAAGTTCAAATGGTCACAGAAAAAGAGAGTGTAAGCACCTCACCAGCTGTGTCTGTGTCTGTAGTGGCACATCTGGGCTGAACCCCTCCTCAGCTGAAGTGTTGGTACTTGGGTTGCAAGTGCCACTGGAGACAGGACATCTTTTTATTCTGTAATAAAACTTACAGGAAAGAGCCTGTGTTTTATGCACAATGGAGGTAATTAGTATAGTTGCTGAAAAAGTAACAATGGGATTAAAGATTGCAACCAAAACGACACAAAAAAAGGAAAAAAACAACCTCACAAGCTGCAAAAATTGAATTAACAAAAACACCCGCAAACCCCAACAACATAGAAAGCTGCCTAGAGTGAGATTGCTAAACTGGAATACATTTGGAAGAATGCATTGCAAAGTCTGAATATAACAAATTTATTCTGTGTGGAGTAATGCCCTAAATTGTGTTCCAGATAATCTTGTTTTACCTTTATCAAATTGATTCACCCACAGATTCACTTACTGGTGTAAAATCCCTCTTGAATTTTGTTTTCACTTCTAATCTGGATTTTTCTGGCTTTGGTCAGTACCTGTTGGTCTGTTCATCTTGCCTTCTCTTTCACCCAAATGTCAAGGCAGCTGGACGATCTTGTAAGTACAGAATTAAGTAAATACAAAATAACAGGTAATTTTGTGTTTCTGTGCATGTACATTACTGTTCCACTGAGAAATGTGCATCCATCATGATGTACATTGTCATTTTTTATATCATGACTTATATATCAAAATTAAAGTATGGTGTTCTCCATATGTTAATTTTTTTCAGAACATGGTTGACACTTGGTCATACAACATGAGACAATAATCACTACTTTAACTAAGCTATGTAAGAAATCATAGGTAAGGAGAGCTCTGCATTTAGTAATTTGCCTCTCAGGGGCTTGTTTTTACACTGATACGGACTGAAGGCCATTTCCAAGAGCAATAAATAGCCTCTGAGAACTTCAGGAGAATAAAATCTGCCAGAAGTCTTTGAAATGCATGGAATATGTCAGGGATTTACCCATTTGATATGAGATGTGAAATGTCACACAGGTGTCTTCAAAACATTCTCATCTGTCACACGTCAAGTCTGCAAAATGGTAATAAATTCACCATCACTGGCCCAAAAATTCTTTGTGCAACATATTTTTTAATGTTTCTCATCTTACACCCTGAAATTGTGATTTGTACTGTTATTTCTGGCATTAATAGATTCAGGTGTGTTACCAGTCACAGCAGGAGAGGGGGCAATTTTGAGCTCCTTAAATAACCAGTATCTCTTGAAACAGGACTTATGTCCAGTGCAGGTAGCAGTGTGTCTGGGAAGAGTTGCTTAATAGAAAAATGGGAAAATAAGTGGATTTTGGTCACTGCTTGATTTAGGGAGCACAGCAACCCTGGTAGTTAGGAAGTCATCATTCCCACACCGTCTCAACCCATTCCCAGGTTTTCTTCCCTCCTGTCCACTGCTGTTTCACAGCATTTGTTTCCCACTGTTCTCTGTCTCCCATCTTTGTACTGTATTGCAGTACCTGCCCACTTTCTGTAAAAATAACTCAGCTGGCCAGAACTATATTGCCAACCTTGTAAGCAGTCATGGGCCATCTCGTATCCACGTCAAATATTTTCCTATAGTAGTAAAGGATGATATAAAGTTTATGTCTGAAATACAGAGATAAATGTCTGGTTTTCTTTAATGCAGCTCTTAATGTTCCATGCCACACTTAGCAATGCAGTGGATGGCATTGTCTGCAGACTAAAAGACTCCCTAAAAACCAGCAATAACCTTGAAGCTTTTAGCTTCCAGACAGAAAAACGGGGGTTCTGCTGTGTCATAAAATGATGATAAGGTGAGGAGGTTCAGGACCATCAAAGGAGTCGTTTTTCTACAGTGCCCACAGGCAGTCATGATTTATCATAGCTTAACTTAATTTTGCTGTGGTTTTATGCTCTGGAGGTTTGATGAAGTCATCAGTAGATTCTCTGTAATATGTCAGAAAAAGTCTATATGTGAACTTTTAGGTGAAGATTTACATGCTAAAAAAATGATATAAATTTTTTCATTGTGCCACTGCCTTTATTAGAATGTGCAACTGAAACAATCTTAATGAAGTGGTCATCTGACTCAGCTAACTATTGCATCCTTCTCCCTGGGTAAGCTAGCTGACCCTGCAAAACCTAATTTAGGTCATGAGGTAAACTGACACAGCTTTTACATTAGCTGAGTATGGAGCTAATAACTGCTAAAGACAGCAGTTTTTCTATTATTGGAAATTGATCGGAATGTAAAAAATCATTAAGTATTTTGGTGTTAGGAGAAAGCTGCAGGTCCTCAGCAGTGTCAAAGCAGCTGTTTGCATGGGACTGGATTCCTTTTGCATCAGAAGTGCCATGGCAGGACTGACATAAATGACATTGTAAAGCTCTCCTTTTGAGATGGATGACTCAGAATCTTTACATTTTCTAGAAATTCAGTGCTTTTGCCCAGTGACACCAGTGTTTGATAACTTTACTTCCCTGTGAAGGTAGCAAGTCCAAGCATTGTATCATATGTGCCTGGAAGGCAGAATTTCTGCCTGCTGACTGCTGGAGAGTGTGAGTGATTGCTGTTGACTTACACTTGTAAATGGCTTGCCTTGTGCCCTTTGCAAAGACATTCTGTTCTATTAACTTCTGCCTTTCTGTGCACCTCTTTTAATTCTAATTATTTGTAGTGATATGTGCATCTTTCAACAGAATGATAAGCCTGATTTACCAAACTTTCAGGTTAAAGTGCTAAGTCTAATATAATTATCTGTGTCATGCAGAGCTAACATGATTTTCCTATAATTTTCCATGGATGTCTTTTTAACTATTATGCTTGTGAAAGAGCACAGAGAAAGTTAATGATTCTAGATCAAGTATTTCCAGTATTAAAGTGAGTTTCTCTTAAATTAGATGTGGAATGTCTACAAAACATGTAATAACAGAGAGTGCAAGCAAATTAGGCAGAGAACATTCAGGTTTTGCGTGGGAACATGTTCTTCACCCAAACTGCAGCACCAGTGTAGGTGCATCCTTTGAGACTCACTCTAGATACTGCATAAAATAGTCAAGAACGAGTAACATACATTTTTGAAAAAAAAAAACCTATGAAACTTAGGTTCTTGCTAATTCAGTTGCTGTGGAAGGATCTAAGCCTTCAGAGTAAGTGAATGTCTTGCAGTCTTAGCAAAAGTATTTACCTAGTAGGCTCCATCTTGAGTTTTGGAGGGTCACTTTGTGTCACTAATGTAAGCCCTGCAAATTAATCCTTTTGGAGATTTCTCTGTTGCATAAAACTATTTTAAAAATGGAGCTTGTATATTTAGATTGTTCAATGTAAACAGATTATTCTGTTTTCACTTTGAGCGGCAGAGGTGTATTTTTTGTTCGTTTTGTCTAAGAGAAATGCCATTTATTTGGGTTGGTTTGTTTATGTAGTATGTTTCTCCTGTGTTGAGACTCATTTCATCACTTGGAGAGAAATTAATGTGGGGTTTTTGAAGGGTCAGAGAAGATCTGTTGTGTTTTCCATTACTTAAAAGGTAGCTTAGGAGAAGACAGGGGTTCTTTCTTCACAGGGATGCACAGTGACAGAACAAGAGGAAACAGGGACAAGCTTCTTCAGGAGCAGTTCTATCTGGACTGAAAAAAACCAAAATAAAAATCTTCATTAGAGCAATTCACAATAGGAACTGGTCGCCCCCAAGGCAGTGGAAACATCCTTCCTCCCTGGCAGTACTCCAGACTTGGCTTAGTGGGCTCTGGTTTACCTGGTCTGTCACCCTGCTTTTAATAGGAGGTTGGACCCAGGGGTCTCTGAAGACCTGGACTTTTCCATGAACCCACAAATCCCATGTTATCTCCTTACTATTGCACGTTGTTTCAAGGCCACTGATCATTCCTTTATGTGGTAGAGATGTGCAATGTGCCATTGAATATCAGGATCCAGTTAACCTTACACCTGTCTTTAAACAGAAGTGTGTAAAGTTAGTCATGTACTGATGTTCCTTTGTGTCAAGGGCTTCCATGCCAATGGACTGGTGCTTTCCAGGGAAAGCTTCTTGGGTGCCTCGGGACCTCCCTGCCTCAGGTGCCTCAGGGCCCTCAGGTGCCTCAGGAACCACCCCTGCCTCAGGTACCTCAGAACCTGAACCCACCTCAGGACCCTCAGGTACCTCAGAACCTGGCCCCATCTCAGAGCCCTCAGGTACCTCAGAACCTGACCCCACCTCAGGGCCCTCAGGTGCCTCAGAACCTGACCCCACCTCAGGACCCTCAGGTACCTCAGAACCTGGCACTGACTCTGGTGTCTCAGGTGCCTCCCTCTTCCCCGCTCAGGTGCCTCAGAATCTGGGCCCACCTCAGGGTCCTCCAGACCTGCCCCTGCCTCTGGTGTCTCAGGGCCTCCCTCTCCCATCTCGGGTGGCACAGGACGCCTCTCCCCAGGAGCTGCAGCTCATCCCCCTCACACCCCACCAGCCCTGCAGCCCCCCCAGTCCTTTGAACAAGAACCAGGTAATTTTTTCCCTGCGTGGCCCTGAGGGTGAGGTGCCTGCCCGCAGAGCAGGAGGCGCTGGGAGACTGGAAAGCGGTGAGTTCCAGTTGTCTCCTCAGTTTAATCAGTCGGTTTGTAATCAGCAGAAGGTGGTGGCATTTAAATGTTGTTCTGAGTAATCTTCTAATAATGGCCAGGATGATTTTGCTATGTAAATATTAACAATCAAGTTTATTTGCTGATTGTTTCCCCTGCCAATTAGCTGCATTCCTTTATTCACACCTATCTCAGCTTCTGCAGAAAAGAACAGGAGTTGCTTGCTATCTTTTCCTGGTCTAGATGGAGAAAGTTACTTTTTATATTGTTATTTTTTGTAATGTGCCTTAAACACAAGCCTGTACCCATAAAAGTGGTTTGTTTTGTTTGGTGGTTTTTTTGTTTGAGTTTTTGGGTTGGTTTTGGTTTTTTGTGGAAAAATGTATCACTACCTTTCTTCAAGTGTTAGCTATGCTTTTTTCCCTGCTCTTATCAAGATAGCCTATCTGCGTCTCAGTTTTCACCCTTGATCCTTTGACCACTGGTGAATTAATAAAGTGAGTTTAAAAAGGTGGGTTTTTTTGTTTGAAGTTATTCTGAGAGATTTCTGTTTGTCTCTGGCAGGTTAATGGGGTAATCTGATTTTTTTTATGAAACCTGAAGACTGGTAGTCAGAAGCCACTGCCTGTTATCTTCATAGTTTAATTTAGGGTATGTTCCTTCTTTCCCTCCAGCTGAGGATATTGACTGAGACAGGACGAGAAATGGCTTTGATAGTTAGGGTCAGTGAGATATAAAGCAAAATTCTGTTATCCAGACAGTTTTATGCATCTTATGAACCTTCAGAGATCTTATTTTTCCTGCCAAATCTCAGGTTTTTGAAGTTTCGCTGATCTGGTCTCACTGTGATTTGTCTCACAGAATCAATCTTCTTAGAGTTATTGCTCACTAACAGCAAAAAGACCTCTGAGATGCCTTTACCTCAACAAGTGAACCAGGTTTTCAGCATTTCTCTTTACTGGAACAGAGTACTGAATGTTTTGGATTAATCAAGTTTAGCGAGCTCCAATTTCCCCCATGTATGCCAAGCGAATTGCAGTCGAGCTCTGTTACCTATCACTTTGCCAGTTTCAGGAAGCATCTGTTTTTTCAGCCTGCTGCTCCACGGTTCCTGAGAAGGTTAACAGCAAAGATCCCTCTTCCAGGGCTGTCTAGGGAGGGAGCTCAATGGGAAGCATCCCCATTCCTAACATGAAAGTAACTATTCAGGGTCAACTCAACATTTTCATGAGGCTTTTTGCTACTGTTAAGGCACCAAGGACAGTTTCAATGCTGGCAGAACTCTAGTTTGAATGAACTACAGTAACATGCCCTGTCTGATAATTGTGAGGGTGTTGGATTCTTACTCGCAATGATCTGCACTATAAATTGATATGTAAATTATTTCTTGAAGTCAAAAGAATGTTGCTTGTTAAATTCTGAGATTCCCCAAGATGTAAAGGGAATGAAGAGTTTTAGAGATGAGTTAGATATAGGAATCACAGGATGAAATCCTCTGATTTATTCTGTGGGCAGCTGGGTGAGCATCTCAGTCTCTTCTAGCCTTAAAATGCAGTGATATTTAAAATGGTTTGCTTTACTGTACAGAAAAAATTTGAGAGTTTGCTTTACTGTACCAGAAAATACAATCTGCTGTAACTGTCACAAGAATGTCATTTGCTATCCAAAGTAGCTCAAAAAAGGAAAAAGCAGAACATATGAACCATTTACATAATCAGGCAGGTTTATTTGGACAATGCTAAAAGGAAATCTAGTAGAGCAGGTTCACACAAGTTAAAAATAGCAATAGCTGAAAGTGTCTTGCCCCTGAAAGATGTTGAACCAGGTCCAGAGTTTGCTCACTTGACAGTCTTTATAGGGAAATGCAGTGGATTAAAATGAGACAAATTAATGTGTGGGCAGGTGGCACATTGCAAATGGAAGGGCCATTATCTGGCTTTCCAGAGCACATTATCAACTGAAGAACACTTTATCTTAGGACACTGGGTTTGGTTCTGGGCATTAGATTTTAGCTCAGAGCTGCTACCTTACCATGATGTACTGAGTTCTTGAAGTAAAAGTGTTAGAGGTGAAAAGCAGGTGTGTTGTCTTTCCAAGCAGTATTTACAGATGTCATCAATATATTTGCATTTATTAACAGTCTGATGTCCTTTTATATAATATTTTAAAATTTCCTCCCTGAGATCTGTGCAAGTCTTTTGTTAAAGATTTCTAATTGTTCAAAAGCCACAGTCAAGAGAGTTTCTGGGCTCTGGAATTGTGTCATTATCAGAATGCGGGTAAACAGCCAAATTAATAATCAAATAATAATCAAAGTAATTATCAAATTGTAGCACAGATTAGAGGACAATCATGCTTAGAAAATGGCCAATCTCATCTGAACAGAGGTAAAGTGATAAGGTCCTCATGTCTGCTACATTTCAGAGGCAACCAGAAATTATGAATAACACTTAAACTCTTACCAACGTTGACTATTATTAGCCATGAGATTTGAGCACTAGAGTTCTTTACAGGTGTATATGGTACCTTGTAATTGCTCCATTATTTTTGCCTTCAAATTATTAAAAGATATGCCCATGCAATCTGCTGTATTTTATTGTTGCTGTAACATCATGTGTGAAGGGAGATTTCTATGGGTAAGAATAGAGCATAGAAGTGTAATCCTTTTTCTCTTTAAAAAAGTTCCTCCTTCCCCAAATACTCTGTTAGAATAGAGAGTTTAGAAAAGGAGTTCAAGATCTTGAAAACATTTGCTAAATGCAGCTGCTAAAACGTCTCAGCTCCCACAGTCCTTTTGTTGGAGCTGGCTTTTGGTTATTCTGTGCATCTCTGCTTTGCACATGGTTGCTGAGCAAGGCAAAGGGGGCAGGACAGACAGGAAAATATGTAATGGAGATAGAGAACATCTGGAGAGGCCATTTCAAAGCTCGAGAATGACACAAGCGTTCTTTAATACTACCTAATTGCAAGGAGGAAATACTTCTCCACTGACTTCTCCGGGGGAGAGGCTTTGGTTATTGTTTTGTAACCAGGAAGATGTTTTCTTATCTGTGTCTCCCCCTCCTCAGCATGCTTTCTGTCTTATTGCTCAGATCAGGGGAGGTTTCAGCTGAATGGAGATGAAAGAGCTTCCTTGGCAGCTAAAGCCAAAGATGGTCTGCAGCTGATCTGTGAGGTAAATGAGCTTTTGTGCTGGGCAGTGGCTCCTGCTTTTAGAGCAATAAGATCCATCAGTCACCAGTTGAGATAGCAGCAGTTGGTGCTATTGTACTTCCTTTAGGAGATCGAAAGCAGTTTTTCCTTCACAAGTTAAAGGCAGCTTTCAGACCAATTCTTTAGAGTGTGCATATGGCAATATTGGTAGTTCTTTGTGCAATGCAGACCGCTTCGGATTCATCTCTGCCTGAAATAAAACCAGCACTTTATGGTAGCAGCATATGTTTCAAATATAAATTCTGCCAGAGACTAGTGATTTGATGTGACTCAGTTTTCTCAAGAGGTGTCAGACTCTGTATGCTATCCTAACATGGGTGCCCAAAATTAACTTCATAAATATTTTGCTATCCTGATAGCTGGAAACAGCTCATCTGAGATCTCAGGCTGGTGTCAAATTGAAGAAGGGGCGTGGAGAGGGGGCTGTGTCCTGCTGTGTCTGCACAGGCTTCTCCTTGCTTGGGAAAGCTTCAGTGCGGATCCCTTGGGTTGTCAGTCCAGGACTGTAGTGCTTTTCCTCTGGCACTGTATTCTCAGGGGAAGGGCAAAGAAGGGCCATACAGCAATACCTTTTAAAATGACAGCTGTTTATCTCGTGTGCATTTCTCTGTGGAATTAAAGGCTGGCAAGGCTTTGGTGTCCCTGCAGTCTGACTACATTAAAAAACAAAAAAAAAACCCCAGACACACAAAAACACCAAACTCGGGACTTTGAGGTTCAGTCTGTGTGCCAATTTACATCTTAGCTTTGGAAGCCTTCGCAGAACTTGCAAATACCCAAAGTGTTTCTGCACTGTAAGGAGAGTTTCCCTCATTTCTATCTTCAACAGCCTTTAAATATCGAGTCTTCACCTTCATCTGACCACTGCCTTTCCTCAATGTAGACATTGTGTGCCTTGCATTAATACATACTCTTTTACATAAACGAATTCATGTTGAGGTGATGGCTGAATTTGAAAGATTCAGCTCACAGGCAGGCTCATGGAGAAATTCTGTTTGGGAGACAGAAGAATGAACCATTTTACATGGCAGTTATAATTTGATTATTTCAATTAGAACAAATGCTTCTACTTCACATAGATATATGATAGAAAATAAAAATCACTCTTTGAACAGTTCTTGTATGTCTGCTTTTCTATGTCTGAAAAAATATGCAGGCATATTCCTGACAGGTGACATGTAAGGGCATTAAATTTTGGTGTGAAGTGATAAAGCACAAGCAAAAAATCAGGAATTGAGGAAAAGGGACAGAAAAGAAGTCTCTGGAGTAAAAAAGGGAGAAGCAAGAGAAAATACAAAAATAATTTCACAAGGGGCCTGGAACTTGTATAAATTACTGATATTGAGTAAGCAATGCTACTTTCCATATTTATTGACCAATCTAATGAGATAATCCAAAGATTTCAAGGTCGGATCAGACAAACGCAGATAGGAGGTACTGACTGCACATTGGTTTGGAGATGTGGGGCATCAGGAGTCTGGCAAAGCAGTTCCCAGGACACCATTTTCATCCTGACTGTCACGGCCAAGCAGCAGCACATGGCTGTGCACACTCAACACACTACTGATCCACATGTCAGGAGACATGAACATTGAAAAAAATCCATTTGATGTGTGGAGAGTGTGCTTTTAATCCCTTGGCAGTGTCAGGCAAAGGTCAGGGAGGAGAGGTAAGGTCTGAATGTCTCTCCCTCCTCAGCCTGGCTCAGCAGACTCTGCAGTGGGCGAGTCCAGCTGGGACATCACAGCCTGCAGGGTTAACAACAGCTCTGCCAGCCAAAGGTGCCTTTTGTTGCCCTTTCTGTGCAAACTGAGGTCAATTTATATTCAGCATATTATGGTGTCTTGTCACACCTTTATTTGCTACACCTGTATTTAATGCTGCTAAACTTCTGCGGAAGTTAAACAATTTTTTCTTGCTTGGCAGAGAAGCATGACTGTTTCAGAGCAGTGGAAAATAGGTTATTTGAACAGTTTATTTTTATAAGCTGAAATTGTCAGGTAGTCTCTGGAGAGAAAAAAAAAGGAGACTTATTTTCTCATCCGGTTTCTATTCTGCAGTCATAAACCAAAATTTTACCTTCCCTTCACTTGCCTTTTGCCAAGTATAATGGAGTTGTGGCTTTTCCCATACCCTTTTCCTGTAGACTGAAAACTGAGCACACCACTTTTCAGTCACCTATAAATATATTTTTTCTTGTATTATGAACTCAAAGTACTAGAAAGTGCTGAACTTTTGATCTGCATAAAATTAGCATACTCAAACAATAGTAGAAATGAAGGACAACCTAGCTTGAAAACAAATTTCACCTTGAGATTTAGGAAGAGAAAAATACACGTGCTTTTAATAGCTTTATTTATACTCCTTTAAGGCATAATAAAACTCCCAGTATTCAGACAAGGGCGAACAGGCAAATATTCTCTAAAATCTAAGGAAACACAAAGAAAAAGTAGAAAGGCAGTATGTAAAAAAAATGCAGAGGAAAGAAGGCAAAACTGTTATCTTAATAAAATCAGGCATAGGCACTAAGCTTACTGGAGCTGGAGAGATTTTTCTGGTTATTTTTAGGGGTTCTGTATAAAACCTTTACTATTACATCTATATGCCAGTGTACATACAACCAGTGCTTCTCTGCTGGACCTTCAAATGAGTTACCTTTTCCATTTTCCAGCCCTAAGGAATAAAAAACAACCCCCCACAAAATTTTAAATAGGCAATAAACTTGGCAGGGAAGTTTCTTCATTTGCCTTCTCCTTCGAGGTTTTTAAATGGAATTCTGAAACACTTTTTAATATAAGCAGAGTTTAATTTTTAAGTTCAAATCCTCAAAGCTGTGGGAATAGCAGGAAAATTAATTTATACAATATTCAAAAGTGTTGACTGAAATGTGAATCTAAAATAGTTGAATCAACACTGGTATTGATATGTAAAGTGCTCATAGTTTCTGGAAATATTGTCTTTCTGTTGAAAAACACTGCATCCTTGGAATCGTAACATTCCCTAGGAATGCTTTGGTTTTTCTGAGCTTCCATCAGAAATCAGGCAGGGAATTTCAGTAACTTTGAGAAACCAGCTTTTTTGAGGCTTAGACAGAAGAATTTTGATTTGAAAGAAATATAGTATAGTGGAAACAAAAAGAAACAGTTTTTGGACTGGGTTTTTTTTGTGGTGTGGTTGTTGTTGTTGTTTTGGATATTTTATCTTGAGTCCTTCTCACTCCTTCCATGTTTAGCTTTGGCTCATTTTAGACTGATTTTCCCCCACCAACTCCAACAAAAGTGGAAAATTCTTATGACAAATCCTTATCATCCTTGATGACAAATAAAAATCACTCTTTGAGCAGCTCTTGTATTTTGTCGTTGAACAGCTCTTGTTTCTACCTCCATCTTCTAAAATGAAATTGCCATTTATCAATTCCCAAAATATAAAATTGCCCAAGCTTCAGCACAGCTTGCTGTTTATGTTTAATAAACAAATTACAAGGTATTTCTTCCAAATTTCTCTTACTTGCTGGAGTCTTCACCACAAGATCTAGAAAGTGGCAACAGAAAATTATTCATAAGCCTTTGTTAAAAGGAAAACACTCTAAGATATTCCCCATAAGGCATTTTTTTAGGGAAAAAAAATTGCAGTGATTGTACTGTTCTGTTAAAGAATAGCAGAGAAATCTCCGAGTTAAAACATTAATTAAGGAAATGAAGAAAGGGCTCTGAGGGCACTGGAAGGAGCATGAGAAACTCAAAATCTTTGAGGAGATTTCAGCAGGAAATGCTCTGGTGTGACACAGACTACTCAATGGTCAAGGTTATGGCCCGAGTTCTAGAGAAAAACAAACTCATGGAATCCCTTCCTGCTCTTTTTCCCATGCATGTTCATTGTTCTAAAGGCTTGTGATTCCTAGAAAGTTATTTCTAAGGATTTTGATATGAGCCTCTTTGTGTTTTAATAACTCTCAAATTCCCAGGGCACATTCATGAGTATTTTTAATCATTGTAGCTGTGAGGATACTCTTGCAGATAGGACTGAAGCATAATTGTAGGACTACACAGGCAGAAAAATCCAAAGAAGCTCCCTCAGTCCCAGTTTTCAGATAATCTTATTCTTCCTTAGTCTGACTCCTATTTGCACTATTTGGAGGTGACAAACACTTTGCTGAAAGTTAAAGAGCACATGCTTGAATATTTACTCATTTACTCAGGATTTCTGTATCAACTCTACTTTTGGAGTTTAATCTTCCATTAATAAAAGTATAAAACATTTTTGTCCTTGAATGCTGAGAGACTGCCTCAGATTTTATTAATCTGGATTTTTGGGAATCACAGAATCATTGAATGGTGTGGGATTGAAGGCACCTTGAAGATCATCTGGTTCCAACCCCCTGCCATGGGGGCTTGGAACATAAGCCATACAAATTAATTTGTTTCCTAATGGATTAATTAAAAAAAAGGAAATATGGATATTAATGGAAAAAAAGATCCAATCAAGCCAGATTTACAGATGCTCTTTAGAATAAGCCAGGTACATGGAGCAGAAATAACAGCTGAAGTCTTACCTAAACCCATAATATTAAACTCTGAAGCAATAGGAAAGTGCAGATAGGAAGTTTGCTGGAGAGGGCAAAGTTGTGTTATTAATGATAAAGCCACACACGGTGAGAGATAAGAGCAGTTCCAGCTGTGCCCAGCGGCGTGGGGAGGCAGAGCTGTGCAGGTGCTTTCAGTGCGGGGCTTTGTTTGTGTTGCCTGTGCTGCAGCCTGTAGCCCAGGAAATGTGCGTGTCACTGGCACAGCGTTGTTTTAAACTATCAGTGTTGTCCTGACATCTTCCAGGCTTTGTTGGGGCTTGTCTTGGCCAGCCTGGAGATGGTTTTTTATCCTGTTTAGATGCAATCACAATCATCCAATTCCTGCGAGATGATTATGTAGCAACAAAAGGACTATGACCTACGTAATTTTGCCTTTTGCTTAGCTCTGCAAAATTGTGTAGCATAACACTAAACATTATGAATCTTTTTTAAACTAATGCAAAATAATTACAAGCAGTTATTCTGTGGAGAGTGAGCTATTTCTTGGCAGAAGCTTCAAAAGTAGAGCTACACGAGGACACCAGAGCTAAAAGCAAACTAACCCATGGTCAGATCCTGGTCAGCAAAGGAATGCAGCCTTGGGAGCCATATAAAACCAGGTACAGGGGTTGTAAAGAGAGCAGAAAGCATTCACAGATGTGAAACACAAATATGTACTAAATTCAGTTGTAGTGCAATGAGCATGGAGTGAGGTGTAGAGCATGTGAGCCAACATACAGAGCCTTGTTTGCAGAAAGGAGAGAAATTTGAAAAGGAACAAAAAGTCACTTTGAGGTGACTTTGAAAATAACAAATTAATGACCTAGGCATACTTTACACAACCATAAATGACATTGTTTAGTGATATATTTTTTTCTTTTTCAAGTACTATATCATGATATTAGTAATGTGAGGTCCTACTAGCCTTTAAGGTATGAAAAATATTAATACTGGATGCCCCTTTAGAACTAAGGCTTGAACTGAGCACTATGGAGGAGTTGGCTTGAGATAAATGTAGTTTTGGAGTTCACAGTGTTAAAAATTTACTTGAAAAACAGACTCTGGGCCGGGGTGAAGGTGTTCCATGTGAGGCTAGATTATTGCTCACTCATGTAAACTTTTGCATCTCATGAGAGGAGTGGATTATGTGAAAGCAGGCAAAGCAGGAGCCTTTGGACTTGGAATGTCCTTCCTGGGCTCTGTCTGGATGCCCTCTGCTTTGGCAATTGATCATATTATCTAATCCCTTCTCTCTTCCTACTTTGTCAGTCTATAATTCCTTTCCATATCTGATTTTTTCCCACTTGCTCCCTACTTTCTCTCTCACATGCTTTTAGCACCAATGTCCTTCTTTTTACCCTTCTTCTCTTTGTTTGTCTTATTCCTAGCTTACTAACCAATTTCTTTCTTCCAAAGAAACAAGAGTAACTCCTTGATCAGTCTGCTTTGTGTTTCTATTCTTTTCTCCATATTTTATCTATTTTGGCTGCTCAGACTCCTTGCTTTTTGCTGTAATGCTCTAATCCCTTACAGTGTTTACAATACTGAGTCCTCACTCTGGGCCAGCCCTGAAATATGAGTTTTATTATTACACTTGGTTACTATGGTTATTTTTAAAATAATTAGAGAGCAATTGCTTAAGGGTATATGTAAATACTGAGTGATTAAGTGTCAGTTTTGTCTTTGAAGGAATAATTTGAATAAATGAATATTCTTTGGAATTTGAGCTGACGTAGTGAATTGATCACTAATAGTCTGTGCCTTAATGAATGCTCTGGTTTTGAAAAAGTGATTTTAATGCCTAATTTGGAAATAGGAACCTCGATTATCAGAAGTCAGATGTGTTTTGGAAAGCAGCTTTTGGGGGTTTTCATGTGCCCAAAATTGAATGCTATCAAAATTATATCTCTCTGCAAAGTCCTGGCCTACAATATTGAATCACCTTCAACTCCTGTTAACATAAATATAACAATCACAATAGGGTGATTCATTTGCCCATTTTCCCCAATTCCCTCTTTAGGAATTCAAAGTTTCTTTCTTGCTCCACTGATTTAATCTATACCTATTCCACTGATATTGAGTTATTGTTTCTTTCCTTGCAGAGCTGTACATATTTCAAACAAGTTGAAGGAGTTTGCTCTGTGTACCTTGTCTGTTTAGGTGCTCACTGCATGGATGCTAGCAATTTCTAGGGTGATCCCTTCTTGATTCTAGGCTGCTTTGGACCACAACAAACTGTTTGAGAGGGAGGAGACAGTGATTATCCCTGCTCAGGACAAGGTCAGGTGCAGCAGCAGTGTGATGAAAGATTCCTATAAGACTGCTCATTTTATGGCAGAACTGTGGTGCTTCTGCTGGAGCTCTGCTGTTTATTTCTGCCTCTTATGAGAGCAAGTCCTAGTGGGTCCTGTCTCTAACAGGTGCTTCTGCAGTGTAAATGGATCACAGTTGTGTTTTGGTGTTGCAGGAAATCGGAGGCCTGGGAAACAGGATTGACTCATCTGGTGTGTGATCTGAGGAGATCAGAGCAACAGGTGATAGAAGCCACAGGGGGGTTGTTTAACACCTCTTGCAATTGGCTCTGCCTTGCTTACCTACATTAGCCACATGCAAGTACCCCAAACATCAAAGCATAGTTATTTTTATCAATATTAATGAATCTTCGACAATTTTAGTTTAAAATTATGCTTTATTCACCCTTTTCTATGTAATTTATTCCACGGGGGAATCTTGACACGATCACAAAAAGCAGCTCCTCTGTGCCTTTCTGCTTTCCCAGCGAGAGATGAAGTGATTAATGATAGCAAAGACATGAATCCCAAGTGCATGAGTTAAACTAATGGGAGCTCAGCTGTTGTACCACCAGTAAATGGGAAGGGAAACTTTTCATCTTCCTGACGCTGAAGAGTCCTGCTTCATCATCCCCTTTTCTCTGCTTGTTTTCATTTCAAAATTCTCATTATCAGAAGTAGGAACTGACATCTGCTGGAGAGAGTTCTTATGGATGACTGTTTTCCTGTTACCAGAGGCAAAAATCTGCCGGGGGGGGGGGGGAAAGGAGGGTGACTATATTAAGACACTGTTTTTCCTGGACTTGCAGGGGGGAAACTAACAATACTAATTTTAAGGTTTCTTTATCCTTTGTTGGAGGATAAATGTATGTAAAAAGCCTGGTAGTTCCAACCCTATCCAAGGGAAAGTCAGTTCTGCTTCCATTCCATGAATCATCTCAATTTTCTCTGAGTATCCATCTTCAGACTTGAAGAGAGAACGGAAGGATAAGTGGGATAAGCAGTTGGAAGGATAGGCAGGTTTAGCAGAAGGGAAAACTAAAGGCGTGGAGAGGTGTGAGAAGAGGTGACAGCAGAACTGAGTGGATGTGTGCTGCAGTGGGGTATGGTCAGATTGCACAGATGGCTACAGGGGAATTACACGAGAAATGCCAATAATTGCAAGGGGCACCTTTCAGGAAAGGGAATCCCTCAAAGCCAACAGCACCTGGAAAGCCATAACAACAATACTATATAATATTGAGATGACGTCGGTAATGGGATCAGAAATACCAACTTTGGGTACAGCCAGTGCCCTGAGCTTAGCTGGGTTTCACAGGTGATTAACGGGGATTAGGTGAGAGACAGTGAAATTCACAGATCATTGGAGGGAGCCTCTGGGGCACTGAAATCTTACAACACCAACAGAACTTGGGTAACCTTGTCAACACGTGGTAGAAAGCTTAGATGACCTAGATAATGGCGTCAGGAACAACAAATGCAGGCATAGGTGTAGCAAAATTGGAACCAGTGGGGAAAGTATGTAGGTGTGGGCTTTTCCTTTGGGGGAAAAAGAAGGGCAGATGCAAATGAGTGGGGGAAGAATGAGTATGGAAAAAAGAGAGAGGCAGGGAGATAAAATGGGCCAGTTAAGTGCGAGTAGGTTGCTGGTCAGCCCTGCCTGTTGTCACCACGGCTTGCCCAGTCTTTAAGCTCTGTTCGTGACTGTTTTCTGTGTGAATGGGCTCTCTGTGTGCATGTAGGCACCCAACAGACCCTGTGCGTGTGGTTCTGTGCCCCTGGAGTTCATGCCCCTGACACTGGCCTGACCCACAGAGGGGACTGCAGGAGCCCCCTGTGTCTGACTGGGCTGGGGGCAGCCCTGGGTGGGGGCACAGCGAGCCAGGGAGGGCACATCCCCTGCGTTCCCACACCCTCCGGCTCCACCTTCACTTTCCACTAGGGAAAATGTCACACGGTGTGCAGAAAGGGTAGGATTTAATGTGAATAACCATCCCCCAGTAAATTTCCTGTCTCCTTGGACAGTGTGCTGTATGCATCAGTAGTGATTGCCATGGCATGTTACAGAAATAGCTCCCCTCCCTCCCCTCCAGGAACTTAAATTCTTGCAGCTGGGTGCACAGTTGTGACAAACTAGCCTCAGCTCAGCTCCTCAGGGCACACAGCCACAGGCAGACTCATCTCTCGCTGTTGCTGTCTGTACCACGAGTCAGAAAGAGCTTGAAAGAGCTCCTGCTAGAGCCAGATTGCCTCTGGACCTCCTCTCTCAGCACTGTGGTACAGGCACGAGTCTGTGCTGTCCCCAGATATGCTCTGACAGAACCAGCTGGGCGTGCTGCAGGTGATAGGAGCTCGAGAATGAATTAGCAGTTGCCACGAGTGAGGTGGGGAGGCAGGTAAGTGTGTTATGGTGAGAAATCCACGGGCAGAGAGAGGAGCTCTCCTCAACAGGAGACAGATACTGGGCTTGGAAAAATGCAGGAGTTTAGGAGAGGAGGCCACGCAAACCCAGCAGAAACAGGATATGCAGATTTGGAAGGCAGGTGAATCAGAGCAGTGAAAGCTTGGCAATGACAAAAATTTTCTCTCATAAGTCTATGTGCCTGAAGCAACAAAAATTTCAACTCATCTTCTGCATGGTTAGGATCTTGTTCCAAGCTTTTTTCTTAAAACGTCTGAACTTTTTCAAAATGCACATGCAAAGCACACTAAACCTCAGATCTAAGAGTACTCCATTAATTGCATTTCCTTTCCTTACTTTCTTTTATTCACAGGATGTGAATAAAACATGATGTGTTTGTTACTCAAATATCATGAACTGGGGGGTATTAAAAGTGCCCCAACATCTTCATTGGAGGAGTGAGAGTGTCTTTGGCTTCTTGAGTAGTGCAGGTGTTCAAAACCTATGGATGTGTTGTTGGTGGCTAAAGCCTTTTGTCTGTGAACTAGAAGATGATGTGAAACAAGGTTAATATTTGCTAGTTTCATTTGGGGTTTTGGATTAATATGAACCATAAAGGCATTATTACCATATATGTAATAAGATGTGCTTTTTTGTAGTAGTATTCGTTCACTACTAAAGTAACACATTTCTGTAAGTCACCAACAGAGATACTTGATGGTTTTATAATGTCTTTATGTTAATTTCTGTCCTTAGTACTTCTCAGAAGAGTGGCTTGTTACCTTTGCTAGGATTACTCCATCCTTCCCAAAAGGCATGGAACAATCACTTTAGCTCATTCAATGATACAGTGCAACTTGTTTAACACACAAAAGATGTGGTGACATGCAGACTTCCTAATCATGGTGTCGGTAACATAAGAAGAGGTCCTTTTTGGCACTATAAATAAAAATGACAGTCCACTTAGATTCTTTGCATGGCTTGTCAGTTCTAATTCTCATCCATGTTTCTAAGTATTCTCAAACATGTCAGGATCATAACATGCTTTGAATAACTAGAAGTATCATTTAAAATATATCAGAATCTAATGGAGATCAGCACTCCAGTCTTACTGCATCTTGTGCCTTAAAGACCATCTGCACAGGAAAACCATAACCTATGGATCTGTATTTTTTCCTCATTGGTTTGTATACATGGTATATTATTTGATATAAAAATATTTAAAAACCTATCAATAGAGGGTGTCCAGCCATGTTTTCCTGACTTCATAAATATTAGTGTGGCTGCAACACTGCTGGAAACTAGGACATTTTCTTCCCTATCCTTGAATTTTGGCCAGATTGTTACCTGTAGTAGCAATAAGATATTTTGGTTTCCATGTTAAAGGCATGTAAAGACTGTCACTGTTTTCTAGGCTAATCCATGGGGCAACATAAGTCACAGACTTCACCTTCAACCAGTATGGGCAATAAACTGGAACATATTTTTCAGAAAGAAACCCAGACTTGATTTATAAAGTCAGAATAATGGAGTTGCCAGTGCAAGCCTTGCTAAGGTGTTTCAGCAGCTGTTGTTGTCTCAGGGGTAAAGTGTGACCTTCTTGTCATTAATTTTGCTGATGCTCCATATCTAAGCATGCTGATTGCTGCAATGATGTTGAATATTGTCTGCTACATTAAATAAACCTTTTCACTTGGAAAACTCAGGGTTTTGCTACTATTGGCCTATTATCAGCTCTTACAAAGCTTTCCTGCTCTTTTTCATTCACTCTTAGTAAAGGAGGAAATGAGAATAAATTAGGTATATTTCACTTGAATTAGTGTTTTCATCTGACTTTGCAAAACTGTTCAAAAATTGTGTTTAGACAGATACTTATGTTTTAAGTAAAGAAGAGCCTTCTAGTGGTCTGAAAAGGTGCTGCTTAAGCTTTTCTTTTTTGTCCTCATTGCAAAATCCAATTTAGAGGTAAAATATAAAGGGAGAAGAGAATTTTATAAATGTTTATATTCAATAATCTCCTATCTTCTTAAACTTTCTTTCCTCTTTAACTTCTAGAGACAGAACATATTACAGCTTACTGTAACTTTAATACTGAAATTTAAAGTTAGGAAGTTTATCCCACTAAAATTAACATTGTGACGTGCATGAAGCATTCATAATGGCAAAATGGCCTCTCTGCAGTGTGTGATGGTAGGCTGCCCAATGACTTCAACAACTCCCCTAACTACAACACTGTGCCCTAAAATATAATTATACTAATAGGATTTAGAAAGATTTGCTTTTAATCCTAAATGTAAAAAAAAAAAAGTAAAAGTATGTACAAATCACCTTTTTCTCTATTTAGACACAATTATAAACAGACTTTTGTGACTCTTGCCTTGTAATTGCCATTTAAAGCTTTCCCTTGTCCTCCTGGGGGATTTGCAACCTTTGTACCCAGACACAGACACTAACATTTCTTGCTATATATTTTTATTTCAAAAGTACAATAGTAGCTTGCAAAGGAAATTGATCTTTCATAATATTCTGTCTCAATTTGATCCAAAGAAATTGATGATGAGGCCTTTTAAATGTGCCAGAGCAGCACTGGTGGCGCTGAAGTATCCTCCAGCTAAAAAGAAAATCATTACAATGTGAATGAAAAATGATTGTTAAAAACTCAACATTGCCCAGTAGATTGTCACTTTTAAATGAACCTGTGTGCTTGTGATTGACAATTAAGACCTTATACAGGCCCTGAATTTAGTTCCAAGACTGATATTGTACTTGATATTGGAAATGACCGTTCCAAACTAAAGCCTGGTAAGCATGAGTTGCTTTTCTTGTTCAAGACTATGCTCAAACATTATATAGTTAAGTATTTCAAATTATATTTAGGTAATAAGCATACTTATTTTAGACTAAGTTGATTCTTCATGTGTGCATGAAACTTGTGTGTGGCAAAAAAGTCTTACACCATTACTAAGCTCTTATGAAAGAGGTCTGCTCCAAGGGCTACTGAAATCCTCTTTTTTTTTTCTCTGTGTTAATGCAGGAAGGCATTAAGATTCCAAGATATCTATGTAGCTTATTTAATTACTTCCATTTAATAACTTTTACAAAGCAAATGTGTGGTTCTTTCTGTTGTCTCAGAGAAAAAGCTCTGCATGGAGTAGCAGGTGGTTACTAAGTTTCAGAAAGGAGATCATTCCAGGCAATCAATATTTTTGATACATACTTTTTTTTTATTATAAAATGAAGATATGTGTCCATAATACTTTAAATTTTCACTTCTAAAAAGTGTGTTAATTTATCTCTTTGAGTAAACTTGAGGACAAAAAAACCCCAGAAAAGAGCTAATTTATATGTTGCATGTATAGTCATACACATTCAAAAGTACTGCACAAGCTTTCATCAAGTATTCATTGCCATCCTTGTTCAGAAAGGGTCACAGAGGTATTTTCCAGCAATCATGTCCCCAGTAGTAAAATCTGGAGTGCTGAATTGCATGTTTATGCTGTTGCTATCTTGTTGTAAAGGGAGTTTAGTGGATAGTCTGGACTTGAGTGTCCCACTGGGTGTGGTCCCTTCTGACCATAATCTATATGATCTTAATGTATTCAAGATACTCCCCTCATTTAAAGCTTCTGTTTCAGTTCAGAGAGACTATTGCCATGTGCAGACTACTGCTGTGCTTTACAAGCTGCTTTTTGAGCAGCTAATACAGAGATAAAGAAACCTTTATAAAAAGAGTAGAAATATTTTTCATTTCATAGAAATGAAAATTGTTTTCAGCTACTTGATTTCTTTTCCTCAGAAGTTTATATGATAGAGTATCATAACTCCACAATAAATGTCTATTTGGTCCATGTGTGTTTACTTGTAACTGCTTCCAATTTTCCCTTCCACTTTCCCTGTCTTCAGCAGGGTCTCAGCTGCTTGTGGCTTATCCCTCCCCCTGTGTCTCCTCCACCCTGGATCTCTGCTCACGCTGTAAGAGACTACCACAGAGAGCCATTTAGAAACTGCAGTGGCTGGAGATTGAAGCAGCTCCCTGCCCAGTGTATTCCCTCCAGAAAATACCACTGAGGCCTGCATCTCCAGGAGTCATGCTGGATTCTTATTGATTTGTAGGTGAAGTTCATGGCAGGAGCTGGTTCCCATTCCTCGTGACACTTGTAGCACATGGTGCTGGAAGGAAGAGTGGGTCAGAGCGTGGTTCTTTACCCAGAACACACTGCCTCCACAGCCCACTGTCTTCTGCAGAATGCCCTGTGAATGAGTAAAGAGGTGGGCTTGTATTCTTTGGTTTCCAATTTGGAATACACCCGAGAGTGAAAATTCTTCAATTTTTGTCCCTTGTTTAGGTTTTTTAATGAATTTTTTCTGCAATGTCAATATGTTCACCAGCCCACGGTGTGTAACTAGTTACACACTAAGAACAACGGGAACCCAGAGCTGTGCAAAGCTTTGGTGATAGTGCCAGAGTTACATGTTGCCTTCTTGCTTTAGGCTGTGATCTCTCCAGGTCTCAGAAATGGCAGGGGTATCTAGCACCAAAAGTGTATGAGCAGGAAAGCCCAGGCTGTGATGGAAAGGAATCAGACAACATTTTTCTTTTTGAGGCCATTTAAACAAAACAGGAATCATAACATCTCTCGTGTCAGAAGGGCCTATGCTCCCAAAGATACCATTTTCATATATCTTTTCAATTTATGAGGCTTTGACTAGATGAAACTGGTCAATAGCCTCTGATTGCACCTTAGAGGAGTCACTTAAGAGCCCACTTCATTTATTCATGCCACTTTCTCTGTTTTAGCTGACCACAGTGTTTTTAATTTCCTGACCTGAACTGGTGCTTGGCTTTGCAGAGTGCTGCTAACTCTCAAACCAGTCCTTCACTTATTTAATTTAATTTCTGACTTTTAATACTGTAATTATCCTGAGGATATCAGAGTGACTAATTTGCAGAGACAAATAGGCTTCTTTTTTTGAATGCGATCATTCAAGTCTCTCAGCATACTGGGATGTTCAGGATGTAATACAAGGAGAGTAATACATCCTGCCAGCAGTGGCATTTGATAGAAAATTGGAGGACATATTTAATAAAAATCAATCTTTTTCTGAAGTTACTTGCTAATACAGTCAACAAAGCTAATACAGTGTTAGAAATTACTTGGAAGTAATGAAGAAGAAAACAGAAAATAGTTGTCATGTTATTGTGTACATCTGTGAATGTCTGCTTATTTCACCAGCTCAGAATGCTGAAAAAATTGACATGTAGCATAGAGCTGTTAAGTGCAGAAAGAACAATAAAGCAGAAGAACATGTGGAATTGCTCCACTGGTAAAAGAGATTAAACATTTGCAGGATTTCTAGCTTGGGGGAAAAAAAATTACCAGAGGGCAAATAATGCAATGTTATGAGCTGCCTGGAGAGAGTGAATAGCGAACAATTATTTACTATTTCTCACCATATAAGATCTGAGGACAATGAAACAAATGCAGGAGACTGATGAAAACTGGCAAAATGCAGCAGTGAAAGATATTCCTTAAACATCTGCTTCTGCTGTGGTTCCAGCGAGGATTCAAGCTCTGGGATAGGTGCTGTAATATTCTGCTCCCACTGTGAGGCAGAGAAGTGATACAATATTCAATTTATACCAGCCCTTAGGAACTGAACACCCACGATCATGGGGGAATTTTGATACAGTGCAATCCTTTTAATCCAGTTCTTCCTAAATTCTTCTTTAGATGCTTAGGTTATTATTTTTCTTTGTGTTTTGAAGAAGCAGCACCCCTCCAAAAATCATTCATTTGCAAAAAGAAGTCTTTGTTTAAAAAAAAAAATAATAAAAATAAAGATTAGGTCAGTGTGACCAGAGAGCTGAGCCTTTCAGCCAGGTCATTTTAAATCATCAGCTGAGGTTGTTCAAGCACTGCACTTTTGGCAGGAGGCAGAATCAACTCCTATTCCCACTGTTTATGGCTTGGCACAAACATCTGTGAACAGGCTCCTTGTATAATTCTGCTCTCGTCTCTGGCAGCACCTTGTTTGCTCAGGTTGTTGGACAGCTCTGACGGTTATTGTCTGCGTATTATGAAAAGTGGGGCTTTAATAATTAACTACCTTTATTTACAGAGGTACCTGTAAGGTATAAACTCTGCTGCTGAAATGTGCTGTAATCTGTAACACTTCGACTTCGTGACATGACCACTGAATGCCTGAAATTGGGTTAGAGCTCTAAAAATGGGTTTTAAACATATAAGGGGAAAGATAGCTCAGGGAAATTTTGGAATAAATGAAAACTGTGTTTGTTGCCAGCTATTTAAACCAAGACATGTATTTATACTTGTGTTTATATGTCCTGTTTGTGTCCTGGGGGAATGAATTCTGTTTGTAGCCTCCCTGTTCGTCTCTGGGTTACGAGGCTGCTTTGCTGGGAGTCCTCTCTGTACTTACACCTACTCAGAGCAGTGCAAAGTTGCCTGGCACATTTTGGAGTAGCTTTGTATTTGTTTTATTTCCATGTGACAGTGTCAATTATCTTAAAGAGGATATGAGAAAAGCTAGAAATTTTTTTTTACTGGTATCAGCTCAGTCTCACCTTAATTCATCATGAGGGACCTCTATGTTTGTGAAGAATCTCTGCCCAGGGACTCCAGAGTCAGAGTCTCTAAAGGTAAAGAAGAGATTGGCTTCCCCCAGTGAAAATGTATAAATCCTCATAGCTCCAAAAGTCAGGAAATCATTGGGAGAGGCGAATTTTGCTGACAGAGCCTAAGGCAAGTCATATTTTAAGCACAATCAACACAAGGCATTTCCATTTGATGCTTGATTGTCCGTTGGAATCTCTCTTCTTTGTGCAAAAATGTGAGACACAATGATTATACAATGATACTAACAACATTCAGAAAGCTTGAAAGATTGTTTTTCTGAGCTCTCTTTTTTTGTAAAGTAGAGATGTGGAGGAGGATGGTAATCTGCATGGTTAAGAAGAAAACAATTTTGATCTCAGTGTAAACATTTGGTGCCAAGTATAAATCAAAAACCTAAATTTGGAAATGTAGCTATTCCTGAGTGAACATAACAGGAAAAGTAAGAAAAGGAGCATGAGAGAGAATTAGATACATTTGTGATAACAATCTCTTTTGATAATACTGATAATTGACTGTCATATATAAATATATGTACTGATTATAATTGATAATCATTGATATACAGATGTATATATCTACACACACTGATAGTTACTGGTATGTAGATGTTATTATCAAAAGAGTAGTTAGATGTGTCTGAACGTTGAGTCTGACTGGATTATTGACCTCAGATTCTGAGTTACCTGGAAGTATAAGCCTCTGTGGACTGGGCTAAGAAGTGTAGTTCTGTTAAATAAGAAACAATATGCAAAAGACACAATCTTTTAAATACCAGGAAGACGATATGGCTAGAAGTGGATATAGGTCTGTGATATTGATGGCAACTGTGAGCAAGTTGCTGCTTATAAGATCACATGACATTGTGTCTGCACAGCCCACAGTTCAAGAGTGGGCACCCTAAAGCCTCTTATTTTCAGACTGTGGAAAAAGAAATGTTAGGAACTGTTGCAGAAGAACTTCTCACAGACAAGGTCTAATTTACAAATGGATTCCCTGACCCAGCAAAGGACTGAAGTACATGCTTTAAATGTGTAAATATTTTCCTCCTGAAATTCAAATTTATTAAAGACATTGGATGCATTATTTAGAATTAAGGTCATAGTGATTTTGTTCCTTCATTTGCACTGCAGAGGTAGTCTCTTGATCAAAATTTGACATTAAATCTTCATTCCTCTCCTTTCCTATTTTTTTCTGCCTCAAATTACTTTCTTGAGTAAACAAAACTCTAGTAGGGAAATGGAAACCAAGTAGTAGCAAGTATTTCAAGGTTACTTTGGCATCCTAATTCACTGAACAGTTGCAGTTGGCACTAGAGTTTTATTTGAACTCTGGCAGTTTATTTCAAGGCATTATTATTTTTGTAAGAAGAAAGAAGAGAAAGAAGGAGGGAAAGGAAAAGAAAAAAAGATCTCTGGGCTATAACAACACTCTCTACTTAATTCTGTATTTCACTTGCTCTCTCTGACCCTGGTAGAGAAATCTTCCTCTGAAGTTTCTAGTCATGCTGTCTTCATTTTCACATAAAAGCCATCCTTTATCACCATAAAAATAACAGCATCCATGAAGAACATTAATATACTGAGAAAAAAATTAATTGCTGCATCCCTTGAGATGGGCAATAAAAATGCTGTTGCATTTTATTTTTCCCCCAGG
>VZTN01000069.1:1292262-1304846 GCA_013400515.1 Erpornis zantholeuca
TTATTTTTCCCCCAGGAATTCAGACATTGAATGTCATACAGCGGAAAAGGTTGTCTCTGCTAATTATAGATTTGTGGGGGGGCTGAAGAGAATGGCCTGAAGTCCACGTGGTGAGGACTTTGCCTTGTGTTTTCATTTCTCCTTTGAGAAAGAGTTTATAGAACAGGTTGCTGGACAGTTACAGAGGAGAGTAAGAAAAGGCAATATGATATCTGAAATGGAGAAGCTGCTCATACACATCTCACATAAACAGCTTGCAGCAAGCTTTTGTAAACTCCTTTTTGAGTGGAACCTGCTAGGACAACGTTTTCATAAATATAAATATAATTGTACATGGATGCAAGATTGAGTCTCAGTCACATAACAGGAACAAATAATGAAAGGAATTTGTACTTTCTTCTGAAAGTTTGAAATATCTATTATGTCACGACAAATGTAAATGTGTTGATGAGGAGGGAAAAGTCACTATACTTGACATCAATTTTAGTTGATGGAAATAACTGACCTTTGAAGCATTAAAATTTGTTTATTAAATACAGCAAAAGGATATAACCAATTTCCCTTCATCCTACTGTGGAAATTGACACAGAATCTGTTGCATTTCAGGTAAACTCAGTGACATTTGTACCCTATAGAGTCTTTTATTCAATATAATTTTTTTATGTACTTTATGTGTCCACTGCTTCAGTGAAAAGAATAGATGCTGAAAAGCAACATGCAATGATGTATAGATTTCATGTTTGTGTAAAAAATGAGTGATCTGCTTCCTTACACTGAAGAGGCAATTTTACCCACATCTTCACCACCGTGCAAGTGTTTGAACCTGTACTTCTCAATAGCATTATTAATCATATCATAATAAAACCTTCACTCAGGCAAGTCCACCACAATTTTGGGAAAAGTTATCTGGCAGATTAATTTTTTGCCCATCTGTGTTTCTGTGTGTGGGCTGTAAATATTGTCATTGTCTTAAGGCTTTGCAAAAAAAGAAAAATAAAGTGCTCTTTCACTTTGTTTCATTGAAGATTGCTTTACAGCCCATTAAAACAGATTGCTGCTTGCTGCTGAGGAATGCTGCTGCAGTCTGCATTTACGTGGCTCAGCTGTAGCTTGTTTATAGGTGCAGTATTTTGTGATACTGCCTTGTTCCATACATTAATCCAGGCTAGGATTTAAAGCACATGGAGGAGGTTAATTCCTATTAGCCTATCTCTTTATTTGATTATCTAAGGGTTTTGGTCATAACAGAACTACACAGTGAGATCTCAAATTTTAGGATTGCCCTCCTACAGCTATTTCTGGTTTTGTTTGTGTGGGTTGATTTGTTGTGACTCTGTTTGTTTGTTTACGTTTTGTTAGTTTGCTTTGATTTTTTGTGTTTGTTTTGGGTTTTCTTTCCCCTGCTGTTTTCAAGTTAGTTTAGTGAGGCTTTTAAGCATGAGTAACAAACTAAAGGGAAAAAAATGAACATCTGAACCTGGATCATGGTCAAAGCTTTTTTGGTGAGAGCTTTTTTGTTGGTCTGCACTCCTTGCTGTGTTGTTTTTCTTCTGGGGGAATTTCATAATGTATCATATTAGTTTATTTAAGAGTGGGCTTTTCAGACACTGTAATCAGGTCTGAAAAAATTTCTTAGGTAATGATGCAATTTTGTGCACAGGTGACTCAAATTGAAGAATTTCCAGCAATCTGTTTATACCAATAGCATAAATCAACCTGAAATCATGATAGGCAAGAAAGTGTTAGTGAAAATGGTTGTGTGTCTGAGTTCTTTGGAAAGCAGACATACAGATTGTCCTTTTAGAGGGGATGTGTGTATCATGCTAGTAATTTGGATGTGACTGAATTTACTTTTACTGTGCCTTAGATATATGAATAATACTGATGTTAAGAATTAGGAAATACTGTATAGGTTTAAAGTCACCAGAAAATACCAGATATTGGAGCAAAATTGCTTTCATTGTGAAATGACCAGTGAAACTTGTCCAAAAGGAAATGATGAAGGTGGCTCTTTGCTGAAAGGTTTTGTATCATCTCACCACTGGCTGCATCCCTGTGAGTCTCATAACACATTTTATATATTTATTACCCATGACAGTAAGTGTTCCTTGCCTGCCTTTCTAACTGGTGTGTTTTGTGATCATTCATGCTGGGTTACATCAGTTTTACTGTGTTACCTCAGTCAATGAGATGTGAACTGGCACAACCTGCTGTAAAGGCAGCTGGACATTTAAGGATAAAATGATTTGTTATACATGTCTAGAGGTTTGAGGAAAAAATGGTTTTCTTTTTTCTCCAGGGAATTCTGAGGTTTTTATGTCTAAAAGATGAGTTTGGAGGTCCCCTTATTACTGAAGTATGTCCAAAGTATAGGAGCAAAAAAACCCAGATGCTGTTTATGTAATGAAATGTATTTTTAACTGACTTTGTGTCTGAATGCAAATGAGACAAGGATGTATCAGGATATAGAGAGAGTTGTTACAAGTTCTGTGCAGAAACATTAGAAAAAGAAGTGAAATGGAACTTTCTCTTTGTTCATACCTTGCTTTCCTGTTAATTTTTACTCTTTGTTTACTCTAAACCCCATGTCCTGTTCTGGCAGGAAATTTCAGACTTTCCACTTTCCCTGGGTGGAAATATGAGCTCTGAGAGGAATCTAGATTGGATGCCCATATTGGATTTTCTTTCAGAAACTGTATGTATTTAAACTTCAAAATTATTGGAGTACAAGTAAATCAAAATATTTTGTTGAGTTTATACCACTCTCCTGAGTGTGTGTAATTCTACACCACATTTTTATTCCTTTTAGGGATACATAATGGGAATAAAAATATCCCTTGTTCTTTGTTAAAGACAAGTTTGATAGCAAAGAGAAGGAAGAGGCTTCTGTTCCATTATTAATAGTCAAGCAGAAAGTGAGTTACTGCTACTTTAGGAACACCAAGAGGCGAGAAAGGTGCTTACAAATATTCCCTTGGCTTGGAGAGAGAGTAAACCTCTATCCATATTTCTCCCCCTCCCTTCTCATATTCAGGATGACAGCCTCATCATAATGTGGTTGGGAAATTTTGTCATAATCAGAGAAACTCATCTCGTGGCTCCAACCTTTCATGAATATATATTTACTTTCCAGTGGAAATTTCTGTTTCTCGTCAAAAAGAGTTAATGATCTTAAAGATCCTTTTCTGACACCTCCATACCTCTGTTCCCTTCCTATTGTAAAATGTATTTTATTAGCATACTAATGTTATCCTGAACTGACCTTGTAAGACCAGGATCTTGAAATTTGTCAGTCTAAGACTGACCTTAAGGCAGGGCTGAGAAAGAAAGAAATTAGCCTCTAGTCAATGCTAGCTTATTTTAGTAAAATTAATTTTTAAGGTCAATCTTTTTTCCAGAGCTGTCTTTGTTCCTGTGAAAGATTAGGAACTGGTTTCTGTATTGGACATATTGATTTAGTACTTCGCTTGAGTTTAACATTAAAAAAACCCTAAAAACTTTCACTTACATCTTAATTTTTGTTTTGAACTAGAAAAATTCTGAAACTGGGTACTCAACATTTGCTCGATGGACTGCAGTTCCCTTGAGATTCTTGGCACTTGGCTGAGATGCTGACTTATGGAACACAGTGAAAAAATTCAGTAGAATCCAAGATTTTATCTGATTTTAAGAATGTTTTCAGAAAAAGAAGGCCATACACATTTATGGGACATTGCAATATTCTAAACCTAATTAGGTTCCAATTCAGAACAAAATGTGAATATTCTGTAATTTGTCTGGTAACACAAATACCAAAAGCAAGAAACTAAAAATATTTAAAATGTTGCATTTTTAATAGCATCAAATGTTACATTAAAACCTTTTTCTAGATAATTTTTTTTTTAAGTGAGTGACTTTTATGGGAAAAAAAATTTAAAGATAAATTGTTTTCCTCTAACTCATTTACATTTAAAACACGTTAGCAGATTTTGAATGTTTCCATAATGTTACTTTTTTATAACCTGAGATTCTTCTTTTTTGGTTGTTGCATAGGAATGATAATGTAGAAAGAAGTGTGTATTGGCTCATTGATTTATTTTGGGAACCACTAGACACAGCTACATAGTAATTCTCTCTTCCTAATATTTTCTTTGCATTTCTTGTACTGTGTCAGACATACTATCAATATTCATTTCTCATACATAGCCTTTTGTCCATTCTGTTTGATTCTTGTTGCTCATGTAGTGCCTGCATCTCTATTATGTGAGAAATAAATTTCAGCCTATTAGTTTCCATTTTCAGAGTATAATCATAACTTAAAATAGGAAAAATACTCATTTTCTTATCTTGCTCGCACTTAGTTTTAAACAAAATACACTGAAGTTGCTTTGAAATAATTTCATTATCACTAAGTAAATTCACTGTTGTTTTAAAGACTTATTACTAAGCCCTACTCATGTTTTCTTTTCTTACCAAGTTAATTTATATACCAATTTTATATAGCTCTCATAGAGGTGGTTCCCATGCTAAATGTAACCATATTCAACAGAAGTGCTGGGGACTGCCCAGGAAGGGATGTAAGGAACAGCAAATTCCATCATGATCAGTAGAGGTCAATGGAGCTTTGTGATGTCAGCCTCCTAACACTTTCAGAGCTCACCAGAGTTCTAGAACTCAAGAAACACTTGTAAATTAATATTTATTAATGTCAAACTTTCATATTTTATTCAGGTTTTAGTCTACAAATGTAGGAATATGATTGGTATTCTGGAAGAAAATTTGAATCAGCCAACAACATAGCAAAAGCTGTCATAAAGTTTGCCAAATATGACTTTGGATGTTAGTTCAATTTCTATATAACCTTTTCAGAATTATCAGTACTGTTATATTAGTAATTTATATAAAATCTATTTCTCTGACAACTGAATGGAAAAAAGAAAAAAACAACCAAGCTTGGAAATGAACTTTTTTGAAAAACAAATTATTTTATTTGCTAAAAATATCAGGAAAGAATCAGAGCTGACTTTCTTTCCTGTGTAGTCAGTTCAGCCACCTCCCAAATTTGCTGATCACTGGGAAAAGGATCCAAATGAGCTGACACTGGGGAAAAAAATTCTGGCTGCTGTAAATTACTGTTTAAAAATACCTTGTTTTTCAGAAAGAATATATGTAAAATGTCGTTCACAAAGATAAGTAAATTTTCTCAATGGCAAGTTAAAAAACCCCAAATACAACCTCCTTCCCCAGTAATCTTTTTTATAAGGTTTGCCTATTCTAATATGAATTTATAGTGTGCTGTTACCCATTATACAGAATTTTATCAATATAAATATCTAATGATAGGTGAAGTGGTACTACAGGGCTTTCAGATGGAAGAAAAATAGGATAAAAAGATGAAAAATAAAAATTGTAATGATGATATGTTAAAAAAATTGTAATGTTCTTTAAGGTGTTCATTTGCCCTTTCCAAGTGAACCGCATGTGCCCTTTGGAATAGCTAACACAGATTCTGATTGCTCCAGGGTCTGTGCTGCACTTCAATTAAGTTGTTTCAAGGTCCCAAGAGGTCTTAATTTTCATGAGCTATAAAAATAATTGTGGCTTAAAGTGTTTACAGTGAGATGATGCAGGTTATGAAATTAGTAGCTCCTTATTGTCTTTTATTTCAGGAAGCTCAAATTTTGGCTTCTGAGTAAACACAGGAGTTACTTTCAGACTGTTGATGCCCAACATGAAATGCAAGACTATGCTCAGAGGAAAATTAAAATGCAGGGAGTTTGTATCAGCAATTCAGAAGGCAAGAGTCCCTTTAATCCTTGAAACATTTCTCTTAAACTGAGAACTTGTGCTTCTCAGAAATTAGTGTGGCTGGCATCTGTTGTGTGCACTAATTCATAGCAGGGTCCTTGATGGTTACTCTCCCACTCATGGTTTGAGCTCAAAAGAACAAGCATGCTTAAGAAAGAGGAGCCACTGTCTTTGAATGTGTCAAAAATCTGTTTTATTCGGGGTTTTGCTAGATCTATGTTTGTTTAAAGAATGAAAATTCATTGGCTTCTGAAATAAGGAGGAGGAGATACCCATTTAATATTTTTTGAGATCCAATGGATCTGTTAGGAAGCATTTGGCAATCCAGATGGAGGCCTTCCTATTCTAATAGGGCCCATAGCATAACTTTTCCACAGCTGCTCTCATGATTTCTTAACAAGTTATTTGCCTGGCAAGAGCAGCTCTCAGAAGTTGTCTATCCTTTAACATCTTCCAGGAATCCAGGCTGTCTCTGTCACCTTGATCTGCTTTTTACACCAATAGACTCTTTCAAGTAAATCCAATGCCATGATTTTGCCAATTACTTATTCCTTTCAGTGTATCACCTGTGTCCAAATATCCACAGGCCAAATATTATGTTTTTTATTTGCTCCTCCTTTTCCCAGTAAGCCTGCCAAACTTTCTGGCTGATCCATTCTCGGTAACCATCTGAGACCCCTCTCGAAATTTGGCATTACATTTTCTGTGACTTAGAGGCAGTTTTAATAAAAAGGTTATTGAGAGTTGTTCAGAGATTTAATCTTTGAGTTCCTTTAGGTGCCTTGGATGAATATCATATGGTTCAAAGAACTCACTCACTATGTTTTCTGTTGGAAAGCTTGTCACAGAAGAAAAGAAATATTGGATTAAAATGTGTTTTTTGTTATCATGGATCCAGATACCACATTATTGAAGAGAATGGGAATTTGCAGTAAATCTGGGAGAACAACCCAGAAGTGTTTAAAGATGAAAATATTACTTGATACATTTAAAGAAATTTCAAGTAAAATGCCAGTAATCAAGGTCTGCAACAAGGAGGAATAGAGCCAAATTGCATAAAGGGAAGTGTAGTACAACAGGAATATTTTGGATTTTGAAGGATCAGTTTGTTTTGTCTTTCAAGGTATTTAAGAGCAGAGTAGGCTGGGGATATCACGGGTACCCCTGATCTTTCTTGAATAAGAGGGACAAGACTCTGTCATTGTTACTGATAAGTGCTGTGAATGGATGTAGAGCCCAAAAAGTGATCTATGGAACTGCATAAAGATGTGGAATGTTCACAATGGGGTGCAGTGGCTGGAGGCCAGTGGCACCACAGAGCAGCGATGAAGTTCCTGGCTGTTGCCAACACCTGGCTGCTGTCATGACAACAATAACAAAATCTATGCTATTATAAAAGCAATTAAAGATATGCAAAGTACTGATTCATCTTCATCTCTCTTTCTCGGCCTCCAGACAATATGAGATCTGTACAGTATGGCTGCAGCTCTTCCCCCACACACCCCCCAAAAATAAAATTATGTGATCCATCAAACCAGTTGCAAAGCTCAAGTGTAGATTATTTTTCGAGGTGGTCACTATCTTCTATAATTCTGTTACACAGAACTAGGCAGTTAACCTGGGCACCAGTTTATCAATCATACATTTTCATAGATTTCTGACAACAGTATTCAAAATTTCCCTAAGGATTATTTTCCATTTTGAGAAAGCTACTGTTTCAACACTTTTTATTCATGGACTATGTGTCCACTTTTGCTTCTTTATCAATAGTTTTTTAATTCTGACTTGAACTGGACTCATTAAGGTCTGATTATGAGGCAGGTAGAATAAACCGTGGGTGAATTAGTCTGCCTTTGTCCTATCATTCCTTCCTGCTGGATGAATGATTGGGTCACCCACACAAACTGGGGAGTCTAAATGCATAATTTTCCTTTTGTTGAGCTTAAGGTCTGCATCCAACAGTTCAAATCCAGTAATAGTCAGATTCTCACAGCAGTATTTTGAGCACATTAGTGGGTAGCTAATACTCTGTGTATATTTATGTAGGTGATATGTTAGTCTTGATAATTGTCTCAGCACTGAGATTCTGGAAGCTTATAAATCAAATTATTTTAAACACTAGGAAAGAAATGTTCCTTTTTTTCCCTTTTAAACCCAAGGAAAGAAAAACCCCTCAGCCAGCTTAAGCCCTGGCTCCGTTTTAGCATGGTGAATATTGTCACAGGGCTTAGAAAGAGATGCATTTTTAATGCCTAGATGGGACCCTAGTCACTCTAGAAACCTTCAACAAAGCACTTTGTTGCTGTCTTTTTTGGCTCCATTAAAATCCACATGTTCCTCTTTTGCAAGCAGATCAGTCCAGACAGTGACATTGTGACCTTGTCCTGAATTTAAGCTGCCTCCCAACTTACAAGGACATCTGCCCATGGCTGTTACAATAGGGATAATTGGAGCCTCTTTGCTCATCTACAACTGCAAGAGAGAATTTGCTTGAGGAGTGCAGAGTAGAGGAGTGTATGGTGCAGTTGTTGCTACCGGAGACAACAACTCTGGTAGACTTGAGAAATACTGACAAACACAGTGAGAAATACTGACAAACACAGTGAGAAATACTGACAAACACAGTGAGAAATACTGACAAGCACAGAAGGAATGGTGCTCTGAAACAACATTCCTAGGTGCCACCATTATTTCAAAATCAGCAAAAGAGTGTAATGGTGACAGAATGTTTACATGTAGAAGATAGGGAAATTTTACTGTCTGTGGCCAGACATTCACTCTCCCTGAAAAGAGCAATTGCCAGGTACGAGTAGGCCTTCAGAATTTAACAGTAATGTCAAATTTAGTGTCTTTCTACAGAAATACTATTTCTTTTGTGATGCATGTTTCTCCAGCTAATTGCTGTCCTGCATTCCCCATAAATTATTGCACACTATGAAATAAAAAATCCTATAGACAGACTTTTTGAACATGTACTGTGTTTGAGAGGTGAAACTTTCTGATACAGTAAGGTCTTTCTGCGTAAATGCACTATTTCAATAAAGATTTTACTGGAGACAATTCTGAAATTCAGGAAGGAAGGAATGATAACACAAAGGCAGACTAATTCCCTGTGGAAGGGATCTGTACTAGGATCTGCTTCTAACTCATTTAGAATAGAGACTTCAATGTCAATCTCTGCACTGCCTTTTCCTCAGGGCACTAGAGTTAAGGGGAACTTTCAAGAGGTGGTTGATGGTCCATGACTGAGGAGAGAGCTGGACTTCTTTTCTCTCCTGCTTTTGTGAACCTAATCTGTTATGTGAGCTCTGGTGCTCAGCTGATTCCTTGGAGAGCCTTCCAGTCTTCCTAAGCTGGAAGAAAAAGATGTGAAAAAAAAAAATTAACTGAAAGGGATCACTCAGAAGCCAGATGAGTCCAGAGATGTTGGAAAGGAAAAGAAGACAATCAGGTCTGGAAGGATTGGGAAGGTGGATTTGCACCAGCAAATCATTGGACCAAATGTGAGATGTAAAAACATCTGCTGATCTCTTTTGTGCAGTATCCCCTTTTAGCCTGACCATATCTTATATAAATAATGACTACTCTGAAAAAAGCTTGGTAAGAGAAGCTGATTGATAGACTTCATTTTTATTACATTTTTAAATTACCTCGGTTCTGTTCCAATAAAAGAAACAATTGTGTGTGTTTCAGATGTATTCTTCCTTATTAACCTCCCAGTGTCAGGGCAAGTTCAGTGCAGGGAAATACTGTTTTCTGCACCACTTGAATGATTTGGGACTATGAAATGGTCCTGAATACCTGTGAAATACCATAAGACTGGTCCATAAAGTGGCATCAATTTCTCTCATTCAAAATTCACAACACTCTGCTTTCTGAAGTTTTGAATTATTCTGTCTTAATGCAAATCTGTTTTTCTGTCATATTCCTTCTTTTCAACATATCATTTCCAAATACATTCATCCATCTGCATTTTTGTCTTTTGTTCTAAAATACCTTGAGAATCACTTATGAACTCATCTAGAATGTCACTTGTTTATATGACACTCCTTGCTGACATAGCTTTTTCTAATTCTTCTTAGATGTTGAATAAGAAAATGGATTTTTCCTTTCATTGCTACCATACTTTTCAATGCTGTCCAAGGGTGGCCACAGAAGCAAAACCACACCAGTGGAGGTTTAGAACAGCAGGGGACATGAAACAAAATTATTTGAGGAGGAATAAGCTGTTGAAATAAAAAACTCTCCTGAGTCTAACTGGAGATCCTTTCAGTCTATTTAGATGTTGATGGTGGGAATAGCTGTCCCCTCAGTCCATTAATGTAGATAGTTTATCAAGATATTGCAGCTGAGGTCAGGACAGCAGTGACTGCCAAGGGAGTGTGAAGGGATGGGCTCTTTCAGCTCTTGCCCCCTGTCCCCTCAACACCAATTTATACTGATCCCTGCTCGGCTGTCTGAGCTGAATTGGAGACCAAAATGTTGTAATTTACTAATTTGTTTATGTTTTCATATTTATGAGTCCCATTCTGCTATGAAAAGCATGACCACTTCATTCACTAAAATACATACAGATACAGACAGATGTAATCTAAAGAGTTTCAGCTCAGACTGGGTCATGCAGTCTCAGACTGGGTTCTTCTTCTGGGCACTGTCTGTTTCGTTTGCTGATTTGGTGATGCTTTGGCATAGAGATCACAGTGGTATGAGAGACCTGAGAAACATGAGGCAGTTGGAGGATGAGACCCCAAGAAATTTGTTGGAAAAAGGGCTGAATGATTTGAGCTGCTTCCTTTAAAATATTAATCACTACATTTGAAAAAAATCCCAAAACATAGCACACGAAAAAGCAAAGGCAATTTTTGCATACTGTGTGTGTCAGATTATCTTAAAACATAACAGAAAATATTGTAAGAAAATAGTGAAACAGTGCAGACTTTGGATTGATAGGAAATCAATAGTCAGCTGATGATGAGAGAACATTTATTCAGCAGCCACAGCACCAACATAGTTAAGAACACATTATGGCTACTGTAAACTAGTTAAGATAGGTTGTAAAAGAGCTACTCTTCTTCAAACCTAATGCCACTATAATATAATGGTTTTGTAAATATGGTCTGCCTTCTGGTCAGGTAATTAAAATAAATAATAAACCAGTATTTAATTATCCATAGTGGCCACTAATGCAGGGATTTCCACTTTAATTATTAATAGCATGCTCTTTGTTCATCATCCTCACTATATTTTCCTTCCTGCTTTTCCTTCATCTCACTTGCTGCCTTCCTTTTTCTGCATTTTTATTAGAAAGCACAAGTTTCTTTGTCGTTATCCCCATATAATGGTGTTCCTTCTTGTCCACCTCTTCCAGAAGAACAATTTCTATTGCTGACTTTTCTTTGTATTCACCGATAGTTGTTGCAGCTTTTTCTGACAGGTAATTACCACAGATGTCATGGATGACTCTTCCTTTTTCAGCATTATGTGTTTCAAAGAGTTCTGCATTATAAAAATCTCTATTTGTGGACTTCACTGGGTCCTATGAGAGACGTCCAGGACTGAAAGTCACAGCCTATGTGCTGGAAATTCCACTGGGCTGCTCTGGGCCTTCTCTGTGAAGCCAGAGCATTGAGACAAGGGAATGAAATGATAACAAAATGGAAAGGTCCTTTTTACTATTTTAATCCAGAAGAGTTTGGTGTTTGGTTTACAAGTGCAGACTACTGCACTACTACACATTACTGTGGAAGTGATTGCACTTGGCAAGGTGAAGGAGGACAAAAAACTCCCCCACTTTTTATATTTTCATTATTTATGGAAATAGATAATTGATTCCGTATTTTGTGTTTGTGAAGTTCCCCAGCTCTTGATGCCTGTGTAGGAAGTGTGCATGCTGAGTAGAAGACAAAAACTTATGCCACCTCTGTTGTGGCACCAAGTGGGCACTGGAGGTTGTCCTTATTGTTTTGATTTGTTTCTTGAGATTTTCTTTGTAATGCTCATGGGAGAGCATTCTCATCCATGGGAGAGATTAGAGGTATCAGGAGAGCACTGCACTTGTGCTTTCTTGAGGCTGTGGTGTGAAGAAAGTGGCTCCATGTTTTTGCAACACAGGTTATCCAGTAACCTTCCTGGTGGCCTGGAACAACAAAGCAGTAAGGAGGTCTTAAATAGGAACCATTTCTCCAGGCCGTGTCATTTAGCGAGCATATGTTTTTAGAGGAGTGCCAGCTTAAGCTGATTTTATATCTGCATGCAAGGTTTGACCTTCTGAGCTGTGCTAGTATCATGGTCTGTGCAGCTGGATTTGAAAACAGATATAAGGAAAATTTGGGGTTAATATTAAAAAAACAGAGAAAAATGTTATCCTAGATCTGCTCTATATCTGTTTTCATTGCACAAACACAAAAATTTTTGTTCAAGTAAGACATTGGGAAGAATATGCTTTGTGGGGTGGGGAATGGAATGATGTTTATGGGTGCTGCAGCTGAAACAAAGCTGCTAAAACTGCAACTTTTAGGCACTAAAGGGTGATGCAGTAGATACTCTGATAATCACACCTGCCCCTCTGGGCTCCTTTGGGGGAGTGGTGGCCCACTGCCCACAAGCAGCAGTGAAGTGGCTCTGAACAGCTATTGTGAAAAAGCCACAGGTAGAAGTTACTCTCTTTTACATCTTGAATAGTCTCTACCTGTGTTCTTGGTGCTCTAGGTCACTTGTACTACAGCACCTTTGTACCAGCCCCCTTCATTTACACTGGAGTAAAAAACCCCAAATATTTATCAGGTGATTGTGTTACT
>VZTN01000070.1:26600-47423 GCA_013400515.1 Erpornis zantholeuca
GCGGGTTTTTGGGGGGGTCTTTAGGGGATTTTTGGGGGGGTCTTTAGGGGATTTTTGGGGGGGTCCTTGGGGGATTTTTGGGGGTGTAGAACTCTGAGGCTGAGGAGGATTTTTGAGGGGTCTTGTGGGGTTTGGGATTGTGAGACCAAGGGGGTTTTTTGGGGGGTTTGTGGGGTATTTTGTGGGTGTAGGACTGTGGGGCTTGTAGCGATTTTTTGGGGGTCTTTATGGGGTTTTTTTGGGGGGGTGTGTGTGGGAAGTGCCTGGGGTGGGTCTGGGACTCTTCTGGGGGGGATCTGGAGATTCCTGAGGGAATTTTGGGGGGGATCTGGGGATTCCTGAGGGAGTTTTGAGGGGGATCTGGATCTCCCTGGGGATGTCTGTGCTGCCATGGATGGCTCTGGACCCGACTTTTCCCTGGAAAAAATCGAATTCCAAGCTCCTTTTTCCCTGTAGAAAACCTGGGAACGCACAGGGGGGATTTGCAAAGGCTCGAAATCCCCCAAAAAAACAACAAAAAAAGTGGGAATGGGGTGGGGAGGGAGAAGTTTTTTGGTGCCAGGGAAATCCGATTCCCGTTCCCGTCCGGTGACTCAGGGGGTGGGAGCAGCTCCGGGATCCCAAATCCCCCAAATCCCTTCCCGGAGCCCGGGAGTGCTGCGGGAAGCGCGGCCCGAGCACGGGGTTTGTTTGGGTAAGCGGGAGTGGCAGCCAGGGAAAGGGCTGGAAGTGCTGCCGGCGCTCGGGAAATCGGGAATTCGCAAGCTCCGAGGCTTTTTTTAGGGATAAACCAGGGAGGTTTTGGCTTTTAAACCCGGGGTTTTTTCATTTTCTCGAGCGTGGCGGAATTCCTGGAGAATCCAGCCCTTTATCCTGCTTTTCCTGCAGCTTCAGGTCGCTTTTTCCACCTTAAATTTGGGCTGTGACTCTGTCGGATCCGTGGAAATTCCATGTGGGAAGGAGCGGTGCTCCCCACTTTTCCCTGGAAGCATTTAGGACCTGATCCCTGATTTTTCTGCCTCTCTATCCACGGGTTTTTTTGGGAATTTGGAGCCAGAAACCCATGGAGAGCAGCATGGAGGGTGGGATAAATTCAAATTTCATCTTTTTTTGATTTTTCTTTTTTGTTTTTCTGGGATTTTTTCTTTTTTTGGGGAGGGGATTTTTTTCTTGGTTTTTTTGGATTTTTTTTCGCCTTTCCTAGGATTTTTGTTTGTTTGTTTTCTCTGGGATTTTTCCTGTTTTTCCAGTTTGGGATTTGGAGCTTCTCCCAGATGGGATTTGAGGGAAAATCTCCCAACTCCACGAATAAAATTCCCATTATTTCCCAGGTTTTTCTTGGGAAGTAACAAGGATGCTCCTGAAATAGGAACCGGAAAAGCTGGGAATTCTGATTTATTTTGGGATGGAAAAGGTTTTATTTGGAACTAAGGGTTCGTTTTGCTTCTGGATAATCCTGGAATCACTTCCTGGGGATTTTTGGGACACCCTGGGTTTTTTTCCCAGTGTTTCCCACCCTAAATCCAGGGAATTTGGGCAGGTTTGGAGCCTTTCCCTGTTTTCCATAGGGGGTTTCCTCATTTTCTCGCTTCCCTTGTGCCCAAAAATGCAGGATTTGAGCCTGGAATGCTGAGGCTGAGGGAATTCCTCCTAAAACCCATCAAAAAAACCTGGGAGCAGAATCCCAAATCTTTAAGCCTTAAAAAGAGGTGGGAACAGCCAGGAATGTTTTCCCGAATTCCTGGAAATCGGGACAATCCCTGATCCCAATTTATCCAACAACATGTGAGAGGCTAAAAATAGCTCTGCCAAGTGACTCCAAACCCCGATTTGGGATAAAATTCCCAAGGTTTTTTTCCAGGAATCGCTGTGGGTGCTCCAGGTCAGGGGTGGTTTTTCCCCAAAAAAATCCATGCCCACAAAAAGACCCCAAAGTTCCATTTTTTTTTTTTTTTTGGCCTGGAGTTGTAAATTTCAGATGGAAAAACCAAAACTGGGAGCAAATCCATGGAAAATTCTCTGGGAATGAGGGAAAACCACGGGGTTTGGGGGATTTCCAGCCACCCCCAAATCCCATTTCCTGAATTTTCCCTGGAATTCCTTTGGGAAGTGGAATCTGCTCTTCCCTCCCTCTTTTCCCCTGGGGTTTGTGCAGTTGGGGTTGGAATTCTCTCTCTGCCATCCCTAAAAACCTTTTTTTTTGGGAATGATCCTGGTGTTCTCCCCCCTGAGCTGCTTTTCCTGGGATTTGGGCTCCATCCCAAGGCATTAAACTGAATTCTTGTCCTTTTTTCAAGCAGTAATTAAACATTCCCTGAATCCCTGCGGATTCTCGGCGCTCCCGGGAACCGACCTGACCTAAATCCTCTTTTTTTTGGGAAAGAATTGTTGTATTTAGAATATTTGGGATGCTGTGAGGAGGCAGCTGGAGTGAAATCCATGGAATTTAGGGATGGAAAATCCAGTGGGGATGGGGCTGGATCCCTTAAATCCAGGTTTTTAGAGGATTCCTGGGGCTTGGAATTCCTGGAACCCTCACGGGCTGGGAAAGGGCCGTGGCAGAGCCTTTCCAGGTGGGGTTTTTTGGGGAATTTTTTTGGGGATTGATCCTCTCTGAGTGTGGATTTTCCTCTCTCTTGGCAGGATCCAACACCTTCAAAAAATCCCTGACTCCCGAGGTGAGTTCCAGGCTGGAAAATCCCCAATTCCAGCTTTTCCTGCTTCTTTTCCAAGCCTGTCTTGACCCTGAGCAGCTTCTCCTGTGGGAATTCTGGGAATTGATCCTTCCCAAGGGAATTCCTGCTCCAAACCCCAAGTTTATTCTGGAAAACTCACATTTAACAGCTCCCGGATGAATCCTTGGATTTCTGGGCCGGGAATCACCGGGTTGGGATTTGCCACCTTCCCAAAATTCCTCCTGAAACCTTGGAATTGCTGTGGGAAAATCCCAGCCCAGCTTTCCACAGATTCCAGGAAAAACCCCAAACTTTTCCAGGTGCTTTTTGGGCGGGAAAAATTCTCGGAAAAATTGAATTTTCCTGTTTTTTGCTCTTCCCTTTTCCCAAGATGCCAGGAGTTTCCGGGCAGCCTGGATCCCAAACCATCCGGAAAGGCCACAGAGGAGTGGATTCCACAGGGGAAACCACCTACAAAAAGGTAAATTCCCACTTTTTCCCCCTTTTTCCCAAGGAATTCTGCCCAGGACTGCTGTGGGAAGGGGAGGGGATTCCATGGAAATGAGGGAAAAAGTGAATTTTTTGAGGCTTTTTAAGCTCCTTTTGCAGAACCTTTGGGAAGAGGAATTTTAACCCCTGACTTCCCAGGGGCACCAAAAATTCCCATAAATCCCAGGGAATGGCTGAGCTTTGCTGGGCAAAGAGGGAATTGTTTGGGAATTTTGTAAACGTGGGGTATTTGGGGCTCTTCCCATGGAATTCCTCCCATTCCCATGGAATCATTCCCATTCCCAGCCATTCCCACTCACGTTTCCAGGTGTAATTCCCGTTTCCATTCCCGTTCCGGGTGTGATTCCTGTTCCGGTTCTGGGTGTGATTCCCATTTCCCATTCCCATTTCCGTTCCCGTTCCGGGTGTGATTCCCGTTTCCCGTTCCCATTCCCGGTGTGATTCCCATTCCCGGTGTGATTCCCATTCCCGGTGTGATTCCCATTCCCGTTCCGGGTGTGATTCCCGCTGTGCCGTTCCGGGTGTGATTCCTGTTCCTGGTGTGATTCCTGTTCCCATTCCCGGTGTGATTCCCATTCCCGGTGTGATTCCCATTCCCGGTGTGATTCCCGTTCCGGGTGTGATTCCCGTTCCGGGTGTGATTCCCGTTTCCTGTTCCCATTCCGGCTGTGATTCCCGTTCCCGGTGTGATTCCCATTCCCATTCCGGGTGTGATTCTCGCTGTGCCATTCCGGGTGTGATTCCCATTCCGGGTGTGATTCTCGCTGTGCCATTCCGGGTGTGATTCCCATTCCGGGTGTGATTCTCGCTGTGCCATTCCGGGTGTGATTCCCATTCCGGGTGTGATTCTCGCTGTGCCATTCCGGGTGTGATTCCCATTCCGGGTGTGATTCTCGCTGTGCCATTCCGGGTGTGATTCCCATTCCGGGTGTGATTCTCGCTGTGCCATTCCGGGTGTGATTCCCATTCCGGGTGTGATTCCCGTTCCGGGTGTGATTCCCGTTTCCTGTTCCCATTCCGGCTGTGATTCCCGTTCCCGGTGTGATTCCCATTCCCATTCCGGGTGTGATTCTCGCTGTGCCATTCCGGGTGTGATTCCCATTCCGGGTGTGATTCCCATTCCCGGTGTGATTCCCATTCCCATTCCCGGTGTGATTCCCGCTGTGCCGTTGCAGACGACGTCGTCGGCGCTGAAGGGTGCGATCCAGCTGGGGATCACTCACACTGTGGGCAGCCTGAGCACCAAGCCCGAGCGGGATGTGCTCATGCAGGACTTCTACGTGGTGGAGAGCATCTTCTTCCCCAGGTTCGCCATTCCACCTTTTTTTCCCCTTTCTTCCCTTTTTTTTGCCCTTTTTTTACCCTATTTTTTCCTCTTTTTTTCCTTTTTCCTTTTTTTCCCCCCATTTTCCTGTTTTATACTTCTTTCTCTCTTTTCTCTTTCTCTTTTTCTCCTTTCCATTCTCTTTCTTTTCCCATTCCGTTCCCTTTCCCATTCTATTCCCTTTTCCATTCCCTTCACTTTTCCATTCCCTCCCTTTTTCCATTCCCTTCATTTTTCCATTCCCTTCCTTTTTCCCTTTCCTTCCCTTTCCCCCATTCCCTTTCCCCTTTCCTCTTCCTCCCATCCCTTCCCCTTCCCGTTCCCCCATTCCCTCCTGCCCGTGGGGCTGTTCCAGGGCGGATTCCCTGTGGAAAACCCCAACCCCACACGTTCTGTGTCCCCGCAGCGAGGGCAGCAACCTGACCCCCGCCCACCACTACAACGATTTCCGCTTCAAGACCTACGCGCCCGTGGCCTTCCGCTACTTCCGGGAGCTCTTTGGGATCCGCCCTGACGATTACCTGGTGAGTGGGAGCAGGAGCCTTCCCTGAAATTCCCTTTTTCCCCCCTTTTCCCTTCCTTTTCCCCCCTTTTTCTCCCTTTTTTCCCCTTTCCCCCCTCCTTTTTCCCCTCCTTTTTCCCCGTTTTCCCCCCTTTCCCTTTCTATCTTCCCTTTTCCCTTCTTTTCCCATGTTTTGGAAAGGCTTCTCTCCCTTTTCCTTCCTGCTTTTCGCCTTTTCCATGCACGTTCCCCCTCACGGTGCCACCCCCATAAACTCCCGCTGCCCTCAGCCTCTCCCGCCGTTTTTTTCCCTGTTAATTCCTCACGTTCCCGGTGCGATTCCGGTTGCTTTTCCCGCTCAGTATTCCCTGTGCAACGATCCCCTGATCGAGCTCTCCAACTCCGGGGCCAGCGGTTCCCTGTTCTACGTCTCCAGCGACGACGAGTTCATCATCAAAACCGTGCAGCACAAGGAGGCCGAGTTCCTGCAGAAGCTCCTGCCGGGATATTACATGGTGAGCCCACGATTCCAGGAATTCCTGGCCTCGGGAAGCGCCTGGGATGGAGGAAAGGTGGAAAAGTCCTGTGTGAATCCCTAAAAATCCGGGTTGAATCCACGGAGTCGTTGGGATCACGGTGGGGGCATCTGGCTGGGCGCTCCCAGGAACACACGCCATTTTCCCACAAAAATAACCCCCAAAAGTCAGGAAAAATGGTAGAACATGCACCATTTTCCCACAAAAAACCCCCCAAAGGACGGGAAACACACCATGTTCTTTCCACAAAGAAAACCCTCCAAATCCGGAAAAAGGGCAGAACACCCACCATTTTCTCACAAAAAACCCAGAAAAAGGGCAGAACACCTACCATTTTCCCACCAAAAATCCCCCAAAATCCAGAAAAAAGGTAGAATGCCCACCATTTTCCCACAACAAAAAACGGAAAAAGGGCAGAACCACTACCATTTTCCCACAGAAAAAGCCTCCAAAACTGAGGAAAAAGGGCAGAACACCCACCATTTCCCCCCCCAGAAAAACCCCCAAAAATCAAGAAAAAGGGCAGAACGCTCACCATTTTCCCACAAAAAACCCAGAAAAGAGGCACAACACCCATGATTTTCCCACAAAAAAACCGGTAAAAGGGCAGAACCCTCACAATTTTCCCACAAAAAAAACCCCGCAAAAAACCCACAACACTCGCCATTTTAACCCCGTTCCCGCCTTTATTTTTTTTTTCCTCCCGTTGCTCCAGAACCTGAACCAAAACCCCCGGACCCTGCTCCCCAAGTTTTACGGGCTGTACTGCGTGCAGGCCGGGGGCAAGAACATCCGCATCGTGGTGATGAACAACCTCCTGCCCCGCTCCGTGCGCATGCACCTCAAGTACGACCTCAAGGGCTCCACCTACAAGCGCCGGGCCTCGCAAAAAGAGCGGGAAAAGGTTTTCCCCACCTTCAAGGACTTGGATTTCATGCAGGACGTGCCCGACGGGCTCTTCCTCGACTCGGATATGTACAACGCGCTCTGCAAGACGCTGCAGAGGGATTGCTTGGTGAGGTTTTTTCCTGCCTGGGTTTTTTTTTTGTGGGAAAATCAGGGGTGTTCTGCCCTTTTTTTGGGTTTTTTGTGGAAAAATGGCGGGTGTTTGGCCGTTTTTCCGGGTTTTTTGTGGGAAAATCAGGGGGGTTCTGCCGTTTTTTCGGGTTTTTTGTGGAAAAATCATGGGTATTCTGCCCTTTTTTCTGTTTTCTGGGTTTTTTGTGGGAAAACGGTGGGTGTTTGGCCGTTTTTCCGGGTTTTTTGTGGGAAAACGGTGGGTGTTTGGCCGTTTTTCCGGGTTTTTTGTGGGAAAACGGTGGGTGTTTGGCCGTTTTTCCGGGTTTTTTGTGGGAAAACGGTGGGTGTTTGGCCGTTTTTCCGGGTTTTTTGTGGGAAAACGGTGGGTGTTTGGCCGTTTTTCCGGGTTTTTTGTGGGAAAACGGTGGGTGTTTGGCCGTTTTTCCGGGTTTTTTGTGGGAAAACGGTGGGTGTTTGGCCGTTTTTCCGGGTTTTTTGTGGGAAAATCAGGGGGGTTCTGCCCTTTTTCCTGCTTTTTTGTGGGAAAAAGATGGGTGTTCTGTCCTTTTTCCTGATTTTTGGGGGTTTTTTTGTGTGGGAAAATGGCGGGTGTTGTGCCTTTTTTCCTGATTTTTGTGGAAAAATCATGGGTATTCTGCCCTTTTTTCTGTTTTCTGGGTTTTTTTTGTGGGAAGATGGTGGGAGTTTGGCCCTTGGGAGCTGTGGAATTGGGAATTTTGGGCTGTTTCGGGCCAAAACCGGGAGCCCCATCCCAGTTCCTGAGCGCTTCCACCTCCTCCCATTGGGACACCCACCCTTCCCATCCCCAAATTCCCCAAATTTCCCACCTCTCCAGGTGCTCCAGAGCTTCAAGATCATGGATTACAGCCTGCTGGTGGCCATCCACAACCTGGACCAGGCGCAGCGCGAGCGCGCGGCCGGCAACTCCGGCTGGGACCGGGAGCGGGGGCGGCCGGCGGCACAGAGAGCCCTGTACTCCACAGCCATGGAGTCCATCCAGGGAGAGGCACGGAGGGGCGGCACCATCGAGACCGATGACCAGTGAGGGACTGGGATGGACTGGGATGGGCTGGGATGGACTGGGATGGGCTGGGATGGACTGGGATGGACTGGGATTTTGGGGATTGAGGATTTCCAGCATTGGGATCAGGATTTGGAAACTCCAAACCATGGAGTCCATCCAGGGAGAGGCACGGAGGGGCGGCACCATCGAGACAGATGACCAGTGAGGGACTGGGATGGACTGGGATGGGCTGGGATGGACTGGGATGGGCTGGGATTGGGATCAGGATTGGGATTTGGAAACTCCAAACCATGGAGTCCATCCAGGGAGAGGCACGGAGGGGTGGCACCATCGAGACCAGTGGGACACTGGGATGGACTGGGATTGGGATTCCTGGGAAGCTGGAAGGGGTTTGCCGGCACTGGGAGCTGTCCCTGCCCATGGATCTTTAAGGATTTTCGGGGTCTTTTCCAACCCAAACCATTCCAGGATTGCCGGGGCTGGGTGAGGTGGGATTTTAGGGATAAATCCTGGAGCCCGGCCTGGGTTATTCCATGGATTCCCCATCCCATGGGAATTCTCCTTGGGAGGTGCTGCTGCTGTGGACTGGGATCCCTGCGGATCCCATTCCTGATCCCATTCCTGATCCCATTCCCGATCCCATTCCCTGATCCCATTCCCGATCCCTTTCCCTGATCCCTCTGTCCTTTTTCCCAGGATGGGTGGAATTCCCGCCAGGAATTCCCGGGGGGAGCGGCTGCTGCTTTACATCGGCATCATCGACGTCCTGCAGTCCTACAGGTCATTAATGCCTTATTAATTAATCAATTCCTTAATTAACCCCGCATCTCCTGAGCCTTTGGATCCCCCTGGATCAGGACTTTGCACCAGGGGCTTTTCCCAGGGATTTTTTTTTTGGGGATTGACTCCTGAAAAATCCACCGAAGGAACATTTTAATTATTATTTTTATTATATTTAAAATAAGGTTATTATTATTATTTTGGTAATTATTTTGTATCTTTAAATGTTCTCCTGAATTCTTTATTTCACCATTTCCTTCCTAATTTTCTCGCATTTTGGGGCTCAACCCTTTGGATTCTCCCAGATTTCCTTCTCATTCCCAGAAAATGCTGAGAATTAAAACACAATTCTGCCTTCGGAGCTCCCTAATTGGGGGAAGAAAAATCTGGGAAAAAATGGGATAAGGAGAAAAATTCAAAGCCTGGGAATTGTGTGGGGATCCTGGGAGTGGGAATTCCATGGGAATTCCATGGGAATTTCTCCTCCACTCCCTCCCTGCAGGTTTGTGAAGAAGCTTGAGCACTCCTGGAAGGCTCTGGTGCATGATGGGGTGAGTGGGGAAATGGGAATTTTAATGGAAAAATGGGAATTTTAATGGCAAAATGGGACTTTTTATAGAAAAAAAAAGAGGATTTTTAAAGAAAAAAGGGATTTTTTTCATGGGGAAAATGAGCTTTTTTTAGGGAAAATGCCCTTTTTTGTGGAAAACACCCAATTTTTAAGGTTTTCCCCAGATTCCCAGGATTTCTACCCAAAATCCCTCCCAAAACCTTCGCTTCTATCGATCTTCCCCTGAATTCATGGGATTTCCCCCCAAATCCCATGGATTCCTCCCCAAACCCTTCTCCCTTCCCTCCTCCCCGGCCGGAATTCCCGGGATTTTGGGGCTGAATCCCTGGTTTTGCCCACTCCAGGACACGGTGTCCGTGCACCGGCCCAGCTTCTACGCCGAGCGCTTCCAACGCTTCATGTGCCACACGGTGTTCCGGAAAATCCCACGTGAGTGCCTCTGGAATTCCCACATTTCCCTCCTTTTACCCCAAATTCCTTCAGCACACCCCGAGGAAGTCCCCGCTCCTGATTTTGTCCCCTTTTTCCCAGCTTTTTCCTGGGTTTTCCAGCTCGTTTTTTTCTACTCTCTCCATAAAAAAAAAAGCTGGAAAAGTGGGGGGTTTTATGGATTTTTTTTTCCCTTTTCCTGCTTTTCCCTCTCTCTCTCTCCCTCCTGGCTCCCTAAAATCTCAGTGGAAAAGTTGAAAATGCTGGAAAAGTGCTTTTTTGATGGAATTTTTCCCATATTCCCAACTTTCTCCTTGTTTTCCCAGCCCTCTCACCCTCCTCTTTCCCTAAAACCCCCTGGAAAAGCTGGATAAGTGCTTTTTTTCCCCTCCCTTTTCTTCCTTCTCCCCCTCTTCCTTCCCAAAACCCCGGAAAATCCCATTTCTCATGGAATTCTCCCCTTTCCCAGTGAAACCTTCCCCTTCCAAGAAGAGCCGGAGTGGCCCTGCCGTTCCCAGGAGGAGCTGCCAGGGGGGGATCCCATCCCAAATCCCAGGATCCGGGGATGCCAAAGCCCAGCTGACCACAGAGGCAGACGTGGAGCAAGGTGGGTTCCAGGGAATTTTTATCCCTAAAAATCCCAGGTTTTATTTTAAAAAAAAATCCCCATTTTTACCCCAAAAGTCCCCATTTTTATCCCAGAAAATGCTGATTTTTATACCAAAAATTCCCCATTTTCTTTCCTGAGTTGCTCCTGCTCTTGATCCCAATCCCAGTTTCCCAGCTGGGCCCTGATCCCAAATTCCTGGGCTGCTCCTGGTGTGGGGAATGATCCCCATCCTGAACTTCCAGGGGGATCCAGCCCTGATCCCAAATCCCTGGTTTGGGAATGACCCCAATCCCATTCCTCTTCCCAGACCCCATTCCCACGTTCCCAGCTGGACCTGGCCCCATTCCCCATCCCATTCCCATTCCCAGGTTCCCAATCCCATTCCCAGGTTCCCATCTGGATCTGGCCCCATTCCTGATCCCATTCCCATTCCCATTCCCGTTCCCAGGTTCCCGTCCGGACCTGGCCCCATTCCCATTCCTGATCCCATTCCCATTCCCAGGTTCCCGTCCGGACCTGGCCCCATTCCCATTCCCGATCCCATTCCCGTTCCCAGGTTCCCGTCCGGACCTGGCCCCATTCCCATTCCCATTCCCATTCCTGATCCCATTCCCGTTCCCAGGTTCCCGTCCGGACGTGCTCCCGCGGCCGCTCCGGGGCTGTGGGGCTGATCCCGGCAGTGACTCGGTGGCCACGTCCCTGTCCCTGTCCAGTCCCTCCCTCGGCAGCGCCGGCGCCGGATCCCCCCCCAGCAGGTAAATCCGGGAATTCCGGCGGGAAGAGGGCTTGGGATCAATCCTGAGGGGTTTGGGATCGATCCCGAGGGGTTTGGGGTCGTTCCCGAAGTTTTTGGGGTCATAAACAGCGGGAAAAGGTTTAATTGGAGTTAACGCCTCTGGAAAACCTGGAAGCTTGGGAAAGGGTTGGGAAATCTCCTGGTGGGCTCCCGGAATTCCCTTCCCGAGCTCCAGGGGGGATTTACCCAGAATGAACCCTGTGGAAAACCGGGAATCCTCCCCCCTCCCCGGGGCCGCTCCCGGCATTCCCGGTTTTCCGGCTGATCCCGGATTCCCGCAGGTCCGTGGGGGTCGAGGTTCACACGGCCGAGGGCTCCGGGCCTGGAGCAGCTCCCGGAGCTTCCCTGCCCAGGTGAGGGAGGATCCAACCTTTTCCATGGAAAGTTTTTTGGGAAATCCCAGGATTTGGCTGTTTTTGGGGCCAATTCCTTCCCAAACATTGGGAGTTTTGGGGATTTCCTGGGAATTCCAGGCTGGGAACTGCATGAGATTGGAATTTAGGGCTGGGATTTCTTGGGTGTTTTCCCAGAAATTCCCAAAATTCCAGGTTTTCCCATTGTTTCTCCAGCGGATCCCCTGGCCCTTCCCTGCCCCTGGAGCTGGAGGAACTGCCAGAGACTGAGATCAGCTTTGTGAGTGTTTTCCAAGGAAAAACTGGGAATTCTGAGGGATTTGGGAGGGATTGGGGGGGTTTGGATCCCAGATTTTGCTGGGAATGCAGATCCTGGGATGTGGGAGCTGAGTGGGATCGGCTCTTCCCTCATTCCCAAAGCTCAGCCAGGAAAATTCCAGTGCCCTGGGCAGCCCCAAATCCCTGGAATTGGAGAAAAAGGAGGAAAATCTCTCATTCCCAAGGGTCTGGAATGATCTCGGAACATTCCCATCCTGAGCATTCCCAGATTTTCCATCGTCAATCCCAGCAAGATTTGGGATAATCCTGAGCTCTCCCTCCTCTCCCAGGGTGGGGAATTTTCGGGAAAGACCCCGAGCATTCCATAGGGAAATTCCCAACTTTCCCCTCATTCCCTGTTTTTCTCTCCCCAGTGAAGCGGCGCCGACGGCTCCCGGATGGAATCCCAAAAATCTCTCCGAATTCCCACTTTTCCACCAATCCTGGGAGCTGCAAAACCGGGAATGGAGCCCAGGGAACGTCAGGGTTCCCCCCTGGAATTCTCGGAGCCGCCGCTTTCCTTGGAAAAGCGAGGAAGAGGAGCTGCTCCCAGTGGGATGAAACTCTTGGGAAAAGGGATCCGAACCTTCCCAGGAATTCCCGAATTTTGGGATAAAAAATGGGCGTGAATTCCTGGAAAATTCCCAGCGGGAATCGGAGCCGTGCTGGGAATGCTTTTGGGGTTTTGTTTTTTTGTATTTTTATCCTGATTTTTTTGGAAGTTTCTCTGGATCCCATCCCGGTTTTTAGTCCTGCAGGAATTCTTGGGATTATTAATGAATTATTAATTATTATTATTTTTTAATGATAAATAGGGATCCGCTCCGGGTTTCCCAAGGAAAAATCCCACGGAAAACAGGGAAAAAGAGGAGCAGAAATCCTGGAAAAGCTCCTGGCTCCTCCTCCCTTTTCCCAGCAGGATTTTTGGGAAGCTTTTCCCACAATCAGGGAAGATTTTTTTGGGATTTTGGGGAATTTTTTGGGATGTTCGGAAGCCGAGCCCATCCCGGGATTTGCAGCCCCATTTTTTTAAGGATTTTCCCTCAAAAATCCCGGATCAAATCCTGGTTTTCCGAGCCTTGAATCCCAGATTTTACAGCTCCCACAAAACTCCCACCTCCAGCAGAATTCCAGCTGCGCTTGGAGCCAATTTCGGGATGGAAAAAAAAGCTGGAATGAGGAATTTTCCACCTGGGTCCATCCCAAATCCCAAAATCCCGGAGCAATCCCTCGGACTGGAGCTGACTTTTCACTCCATCCCTGGTTGGTTTTTTTTTTATGGAAAAAACGACTTTTCCCAAGGTTCCCGCTTGGAAAACTCCCAATTTTTTATAAAAAACCCGGAATTTCGAGCTTTCTATGCCGAAGAAATCGTGGAATGTAGAGCAGGAAGGGAATTTTTTCCGGGATATTCCCAAGGCTCTTCCCACTTTCCCCTTCTCCGTATTTTTTTAAGGAAAAGCTGTTTCTTTCCCCTCCTAAAATCCTGGATTTTCCCCTCAGACCCCCCCTGGAATGGCCTTATCCCGGGAATCCGGAGCTGGTTGGATCTCAAGGGCTCTCAGCAATTCCCACCTGGATTTTCCAAGATTCCCAGAGGAAATTTGGGGAAGATTCCGCTGGGTTTTTTCCCCCTTTTCCCGTGGATTTTCCCGTTTTTCCTTGGAATATCTGTCTATATTAGACATTCCCTCCCCAATCCCTGTTTGTTCCCATTTTTTATCGGACCAGGAGGGGGAAAACCAACCCAATTTTCCCAATTTTTTCCCGATTTCTCCTGATTTATTTTTTTTTTCCCTCCCCGCAGGATCGAATATTTATGAAGTATTTAAATATTTTGGGATGATTCCCCTTTTTCCTGGGAATTCTCCTCATTCGGAGGCTTGGGTTTTTTGGGATGGGTTTGTTTTATTTTTTTTTTGGGATCTGCCTCTTCCAAAGGGGCTGGAATTAGTGGGGGGAGGGGGAGATTTGGGAATTCCGGGGAGGATTTTCCAGGAGAAAAAAACCAAAAAAAAAGAGGATTTGGCTTCTCCAGGGATGGATGGACTTTTCCATGGATTGGGAATGGAATTTTCCTGGATCGTGGATGGACTTTTCCTGGAAGGGAAATGGATTTTTCCTGGATTGGGGATGGAATTAATGGAATTTTCCTGCCTGGTTTGGAGTCGCCATGGTCACCTCTGGGCCCCCGGGGGGGACGGAGCCACTGTCCCCAGGGAGGATCCGAGGCCACCTCGGGATCATGGATGGACTTCTCCTGGATCGGGGATGGAATTCATGGAATTTTCCTGGACTGGGACTGGATTTCTCCCTGGATTTTTCCCTGGATTTTCCCTGCCTTTCCCTGTCCCCCATGTCCTCCTTCCCGGAGGTCCCCGGGCGAGGCCACCAAGAACCTCCGGGTGCTGCTGAACCCCAACGGCTCTGCCTCTGTGTGGGGACAGGGGAGGGACAGGGGAGGGACAGGGGAGGGACACGGGGGGGACATGGGGACAGCTCTGGGGACACAAGGATGGACACGGGGAAAGGGGGACAGCTCTGAGGACACAAAGATGGACATGGGGACGGTTCTGGGGACACCAGGATGGACACGGGGACAGCTCTGGGGACAGGGGGACAGCTCTGGGGTGGCCTTGGGGTGGTTGGGGACAAGGGGACAGCGCAGACACAGGGACAGCCCTGGGGTGGCTGTGAGGGTACAGAGGGACAGGGACAGCCCTGGGGTGGCTTTGGGTGCCTGGAGGGGGACATGGGGACACCAGAGCTCCCCGCAGACCCCGCGGAGGAAGGGGACAGTCCCGGCCCTTTGGGGACCCTGCTGACACCCGGGTGGCCCCTGGGCGACCCCCCCCAAGAACTACAACTCCCAGCACGCTCCGCGCTGCACCCCGCTTAGACGGGGCACGCTGATTGCCTCTGGGTCTCGACCAATCGGCGGGCGCGTTGTTGGGCGCTGTGGGGAGCGGGCCGGCGCTGAGGGAAGAGGCCAAGATGGTTCTGGAGAGCACCATGGTGTGGTGAGAGCGGCNNNNGGGCCTGAGGGGGTTTGGGGGAGGTCTGAAGGGATTTGGGGGTTTTGGGGGGGCTGAGGGGGACAGACAGGGACCGGGAGGGCTCCAGAAGGATCTTGGGGGGCCCAGAGGGGTCTGGGGGGGCCTTGTGGGATGTCCTGGGGTGTTCCCATTCCATGTGGGATATTTTGGGGTGTCCCCATTCCCACGGAGTTTGAAGGAAAACCCTTGGAATGTTCCCAGTTTTTTTGGGCACAGCCACTCCCGTGATCCCTTTGGATCAGATCCCTTTGGATCAGATCCCTTTGGGATCAAATCCCTTTGGGATCAAATTCCCTCTTGTGCTGACTCACGGCCGAGGCCCTCAAAGCTCCCCAGAGAGCAGGAGGAAATCCCAGTTTCTCCCAGATTTTCAAGGACTAAACCTCAGCCATTCCCAGAACCAAGGAAATTTTGTGAGATGATCCCGAGCTATTCCCAAAAAACTCATATTTTGCAGGGTCAATCTCCGCAATTCCCATAAAAAACAGATTTTAGGGGCATGAACCTCAGCCATTCCCAGAAAAAAAGGAGATTTCAGGCGAAGATCCTGAATTATTCCCAAAAATCCCATATCTTGCGGGATAAACCTCCGCAATTCCCATAAAAACCACCTTTCAGCAGAGGATAAACCCCATTTCCCCCCCACCAAAAGAAAGGGGATTTTAGCGATCCCCCAAAAGCCGAGGCCGAGGCATTCCCGGGTGATGTTCCCTGGAATTGCAGCGTGGATAACAGCGAGTACATGCGCAACGGGGACTTCCTGCCCACGCGGCTGCAGGCGCAGCAGGACGCCGTGAACATCGTGTGCCACTCCAAAACCCGCTCCAACCCCGAGAACAACGTGGGGCTCATCACCCTCGCCAAGTACGGCAGCACCGGGAATCCGTGGGAATGACGGGAATCTGCGGGAATGACGGGAATCCATGGGAATGACGGGAATGATGGGAATCTCTGGGAATGACGGGAATCCATGGGAATGACGGGAATGATGGGAATCCATGGGAATGACGGGAATGATGGGAATCTCTGGGAATGACGGGAATCCATGGGAGTGCCGGGAATCCGCGGGAACGCCAGGAATCCATGGGAACGACAGGAATCTCTGGGAATGATGGGAATCCATGGGAACAATGGGAACGCTGGGAATCCATGGGAATGACGGGAATCTGTGGGAATGACGGGAATCCATGGGAGTGCCGGGAATCCGCGGGAGCCCCGGGAATCCATGGGAACGACAGGAATCTCTGGGAATGTTGGGAATCCACGGGAGTGCTGGGAATCCATGGGAACAACGGGAACGCTGGGAATCCATGGGAATGACGGGAATTCATGGGAATGATGGAAATCTCTGGGAATGACGGGAATCCGTGGGAATGATGGGAATCCATGGGAATGACAGGAATCTTTGGGAATGGTGGGAATCCATGGGAAAGCAGGGAATCCATGGGAGTGCAGGGAATCCATGGCAATCATGGGAATCTCTGGGAATGATGGGATTCCACGGGAGCGCCGGGAATCCATGGGAGTGCAGGGAATCCATGGGAATGATGGAAATCTCTGGGAATGACGGGAATCCTTGGGAAGGCAGGGAATCTCTGGGAATGCAGCGAATCTCTGGGAACGCCGGGAATCCGTGGGAATTCAGTGTAATCCCAAAGGAGTTGGGAATTCTGTGGGAATTCAGCGTCAGCCCCATGGAATTGGGAATGTAGAGAATTCTTGGGAATTCAGTGTAATCCCAAAGCACTTGGGAATGGCTCATTCCCAGTTGGGATGGGAAGGGTTTCGGGATCGCCGGAGGTGGGGAAAGCTGGGGAACGCAGGGAATTCTTGGAAAACTGGATGTGTTGAAGGAGGATTTTTAGGAGAACTTCCTCCCCGGTTGCCCAAGGGAATTCCCCGGGAATGGCTCCCAGGGTGGGATTCCCTCCCGAATTCCCGGGAACTCTCCCTTCCCGCAGTAACTGCGAGGTGCTGACCACGCTGACGCCGGACACTGGGCGCATCCTGTCCAAGCTGCACACGGTGCAGCCCAAGGGCAAGATCACCTTCGGCACCGGCATCCGCGTGGCTCACGTGAGTGGACACTGGGGTGGGCACTGGGATGGACGTTGGGATGGACACTGGGGTGGACACTGGGGTGGACACTGGGATGGACACTGGGATGGACACTGGGGTGGACACTGGGGTGGACACTGGGGTGGATGGACGTTGGAATGGACACTGGGATGGACGCTGGGATGGACACTGGGGTGGACACTGGGATGGACACTGGGGTGGACACTGGGGTGGATCCCACAGCTGGCGCTGAAGCACCGTCAGGGCAAGAACCACAAGATGAGGATCATCGCCTTCGTGGGCAGCCCCGTGCACGACAGCGACAAGGACGTGAGTGCAGGGCTGGGAAGGAGCAGGGGTGGATCCCTGGGGTGGATCCTGGGGTTGGATCCCTTGGAGCTGGGCAGCCGATTTGGGACCAAATCCCGAATTTCTGTGGAATCCGTGTGCTGGGACAGATCCCAAATCCCACCAATCCCTTGGAATTCTCCCTTTTCCCAGCTGGTGAAGTTGGCCAAGCGCCTGAAGAAGGAGAAGGTCAACGTGGACATCATCAACTTCGGGGAGGAGGTGAGAATCCCGGGGTTCCCCAGTTCCAGGAGGAATTCCAGGGCCTTTCCCACGCCTGCCCCATCCCCGTGTGGCAGCTGGAAAATCCTGACCCTTTTTTTGGGATCCCAGATTTCCCAATGGGAATGTGCGGAGTCCTTGGACTCGATGATCTCAGATCCCTTTTCCAGCACCACCATCCCACAAACCCCAAATCCTTTGGCTCCTCAGTACCGAGTGACATCCAGCCCAATTCCCAACCTTTCCCTGTATCCCAAACCCTTCCCATCCCGGATTTCATGACGGGAATGTGCCGAGTCCTTGGACTCAGTGATCTCAGATCCCTTTTCCAGCACCGCCATCCCACAAACCCCAAAACCCCAAATCCTCTCAGCTCCCCCTCCCCATCCTCGCCGCTCCCAGCCCCCCTGCCCATTCCCAAATCCCGATTTTTCCCAGGAAGCCAACACGGAGAAGCTGACGGCGTTCATCACGGCGCTCAACGGGAAGGACGGCAGCGGCTCCCACCTGGTGACGGTGCCGCCGGGGCCCAGCCTGGCCGATGCCCTCATCAGCTCCCCGATCCTGGCGGGCGAGGGCGGGGCCATGCTGGGCCTGGGCGCCTCCGACTTCGAGTTCGGGGTGGATCCCAGCGCGGATCCCGAGCTGGCGCTGGTGAGGATCCCGGAATTCCCGGGAGTCGGGGGTTTGGGAATCTGACAGAACCCCAAATCTCTCGGTTGCCCCCAGTGCCCAACCCCACGGCGGTGCTGGGCCTGGGCGCCTCCGACTTCGGGTTCGGGGTGGATCCCAGTGCGGATCCTGAGCTGGCATTGGTGAGGATCCTGGAGTTTGAGAATCCCAAAGTTAGAGAATCCCAGACTTTGAGAGTCCCAAACTCTGAGAGTCCCAAACCTGGTGAATGGGGAATCTCCAATCTCAGAATATCCCAAATCCCTGCACGCCTCCAACCCCAAACCCCCGAGCCTCACCAAGCCCTCTGAGCCCTCATTCCCAACCTTTCCCTGTATCCCAAATCCTGGTTTTTGGGGTTCCCCAGGCGCTCCGGGTGTCCATGGAGGAGCAGCGGCAGCGGCAGGAGGAGGAGGCTCGGAGGGCAGCGGCCGCATCGGCAGCGGAGGCTGGGATTGCTGCAGCCGGGGGGGATGGTGAGGGCGGGATTGGGGTGGGATTGGGCTGGGAATGGGAATGGGAATGGGCTGGGATTGGGGTGGGAAGGAGGGGATGGAGGGGCCCCTTCACAGCTAAAGCATTCCATGATTCCACGAACAAAGCCAGCAGGGAGACCCTCGGGAAGGATCCCCAGGAAGGATTCCCAGGAAATTCCCCAGGGAATTCCTCAGGGCGAATCCGGGAGACCCCCAGTGGGAGCGGGCTGGGATGGGGATCCCCCTGGGGCCGTTCCCGTTACCCCACGGGTGTGGGGTGTCCGGCAGAGTCGGACGATGCCCTGCTCAAGATGACCATCGGGCAGCCGGACTTCGGCCGCGCGGGGCTGCCGGACCTGAGCTCCATGACGGAGGAGGAGCAGATCGCCTACGCCATGCAGATGTCCCTGCAGGGTGCCGGTGGGTGCCGCTCCCGCCCGGAAAACCTCGGGAATCGCCGCCCCGGGGGGGTCCGGCCGCGGATTCCTCATGGTTGTTTTGGGGTGGGATCGGGCGTTTTGCAGAGTTTGCCCAAGCGGAGGCGGCCGAGGTGGACAGCGGCACAGCCATGGACACGTCCGAGCCTGCCAAGGTGGGGCTGCGGGGGATCCCTGGAACATTCCGGAACATTCTGGCCTATTCCAGCCCCATCCCAACAATCCTATCCCATCCCATCCCATCCCATCCCATCCCATCCCATCCCATCCCATCCCATCCCATCCCATCCCATCCCATCCCATAACTCCTATCCCATTCCATTCCCATCCCACTCCATCCCATGAATCCAACCACATCCCATCAATCCCATCCCATTGATCCCATCCCATCCCATCCCAAGGTGGGAGTTCCATGATCCTTGAGATCCCTTCCATCCCAAACCATTCCAGGATCCCATGGATTGCTTTCAATGGGACATTTGGCATAAATTCTTCCCCTGTGAGACCCTGGGGGTTTGATGTCCCTTCCATCCCAAACCATTCCAGCATCCCACATCCCAGTTTAATGGGATTTTAGGGATAAATCCCACACCCTGCCCAGGTTATCCCATGGATTCCCACCAGGATCCCACTCAGAATCCCAGATCCCTCTGGAACCCTCGGGATCCGGGGTTATCCCGGAATTCCGGGCTGTTTTTCCCGCAGGAGGAGGACGACTACGACGTGATGCAGGACCCGGAGTTCCTGCAGAGCGTCCTGGAGAACCTGCCCGGGGTGGATCCCAACAACGAGGCCATCCGCAATGCCATGGGGTCCCTGGCCTCCCAGGCCGCCAAGGACAGCAAGGACAGGAAGGACGAGGAGAAGAAATGAGCCTGGAATGGCAGGAATGGCGCGGGAGTGAAACGCGGGAATTAAAGGAGATTCTTGGGAGTGGCTCCACTGGAATGGTCTGGGCTGGGGGAGCTGGGAGTGGGAATGGATCTGGAATGGGGGAACTGGGATCCTGGGATTGCTTGTACTGGGAAAACTGGGAGAACTGGGATCCCCTCTACTGGGGAGACTGGGAACGAAAATGGCTCTGAAATAGGGGATCGGGGATGCTGGAATTCTCTGCTGGGGAGACTGGGAGAACTGGCATGCTGGAATTCCCTGGTGTTACTGGTTTGAGCCCCCCCCCCCCATACTGGTGTCACTGGTGTCACTGGTGCCCCCCCACTGCAGCAGCTCCCGGCATCCCCCGCGGGCTGTTTACAGTCAAGCAGGTGGGCGGGGCCTGCCCGTTGATTGACAGACGGGCCGAGGAATTAGCGAGCAGAAAAGCAAATGTCCTTCAGCCAGCCAATGAGATTGGGAGGAACGCGGGAATAATAAGGAGTGACAGCTCCTTGCACCAATGAGTGGCGGGAGTTGGCTTGGCGGGCTTTTGGGGACTTCAGCCAATGGGAGAACGAGAAGACAGGGGCAGCAGTGAGTGACAGCGCTCTCCACCAATGGCGTCGCGCGACAGGAGGACGTGGGCGGGGTATCCCTCAGACACCTTCTGTGACTGACAGCGCTGGCAGCGAATGGGAGGAGGGGGTTGAAGCCATCCCGGGAGCGCTGTGGGCGGAATTTGATGCTGAGGGACAAATCCCGCGCCCAATAGGAGCCCGAAGCTGGGAGACGCCGCCATGGACGCTCCCTGAGGCCAATTGCGGCCGGAACGCTCGCTTGATAAACAGCGCACTTTGACCAATAAGAAGCAATAAAAGGCGGGGTTATTTGATAGACAGCACTTTTAGCCAGTCAGCGGCGAGATGCACCAACACTGGCAACCAATAGAAAACCGCGCCGCCGCGGTGGGTGGGGCCTTTCTGGTTGAATGACACCTGCGCTCCCCAATTAACACCCACGGCCGGGGGTGGGCCCCGCTCAGCCAATGGGGAGTGCGCATGGCCGCGATCATCATTGAGTGACAGGTAAACAGACCAATCAGAACGCGTTCCTCGATGAGCGACGCGGTTCTCATCCAATAGAGACGCGGGGCTGGGGCGGGAAGGAGCGGCGCGAGCGGCCGGCGGGGCGGGGGGGCCAAGCAGGAAG
>VZTN01000070.1:63443-73485 GCA_013400515.1 Erpornis zantholeuca
GGAAAAATAATGGGAAAATAATGGGAAAATAATGGGAAAAATAATGGGGAAATAATGGGAAAAATAATGGGGAAATAATGGGAAAAATAATGGGGAAATAATGGGAAAATAATGGGAAAATACTGGGAAAAATAATGGGAAAATAATGGGAAAACAGGGAAAAAAAATGGGAAAATTATGGGAAAATAATTGGAAAAATAATTGGAAAAATAATGGGAAAATAATGGGAAAATAATGGGAAAATAATGGGAAAAATAATGGGAAAAATGGGAATGGGGTCAGGCAGCTGCGAGCCTGGAAAAAAGGGAATAGGGACATGGGATCCACAGGGATCCAGGATCCGCAAGGACATGGGATCCAGGTGGATCTGGGGTCTCTGGTGGCGCTGTGAGAATTCCGTTGGGAATTCCTTGGGAATTCCTCGGCAGTCCCAGCGCTGGGGGAGCTCCGAGCCCTGGGGCTTTGGGGCACACCTTGCTGCATGATCTCCACCATCTGCAGCACCCTGTCCATGTGCTTGCGCGCTGCCACCAGCCCCTGCAGCATCAGCATCTTGTAGTAGTTGAACATGTCCCCGTCGGGGCCGCCCATCACCTGCGGGAACAGCGGGAATGCCGGGAATGCCGGGAATGCCACGAGAGCCCAGAGCCCCCCAGGCCCCACTCACGTCCACGAACTCGGCCGTGAGCTTGAAGGCTGAGGTCTCGAAGCCCAAATTCCGGGGGGAGCTGGAGAGGATGAAGCCGAAGTCGATGTGGATGATGTGGCCGTCAGCGTCCAGCAGGATGTTCCCGTTGTGCCTGCGGGGAGAACCCCGGGAAAATCCCATGGAAATCCCACGAAAATCCCATGAAAATCCCATGGAAACGCCAGAAAATCCCATGGAAATGCCCTAAAAATGTCATGGAAGGCCATAAAATCCTCACAGTATCGCACAAAATCCAATAGGAATCCCATAAAGCTCCCTGAAATCCCAGGAAATCCAGGGATTTACCTGTCCTTGACCTGGAGCAGGTACCCAGTGATTCCCAGTGATTCCCAGTGATTCCCAGTTTAATTTACCTGTCCTTGACCTGGAGCAGGTAGCAGACCAGGCAGTACCCAGTGATTCCCAGTGATTCCCAGTCCATCCCAGTTACCTGTCCTTGACCTGCAGCAGGTAGCAGACCAGGCAGTAGCCAGCACAGCTGCGCACGAAGTTGCGCTGGGCGCTCAGGAAGGATTCCGAGTTGGGGTTGCCATGCTCCTGCAGGAAGTAATCGAGCAGTGCCAGCTGCGACTGCTTCTTGATCTGGTGCAGGGACACGGCGTTGAGCACGGGCTCGATCATGCCACTGTCGGCAGAGATCACCAGGATCTTGTAGGGCTTGATCCACAGCGGGACACGCTCCTGCTCCCAGATGGACTGCGGGGGGACAGGGGGTCAGGGGGGGCCCAAAATGGCACAGGGAGTGCCCAAAAGCATCCCAGGGAATCCCTAAAAATGGCACAGGAGATCCTCAAAAATGTCCCAGGGAATCCCCAGAAACGTCCCAGGGAGTCCTCGAAAATGTCACAAGGAATCCCCAAAAATGTCCCAGGGGATTCCCAAAAATATCCCAGGGAATCCCCAAAAATGTCCCAGGGGATCACAGGAAATGCCAAAGAACTCCCAGGAAATCCCATGAAATGTGAAAAAAAAATCATAGAAAATCCTGTGAAAATCCCTAAAAAAATCATAGAAAATCCTGTGAAATTCCCCCAAAAAATCCCAGAAAATCCTGTGAAAATCCCAAAAAAATCCCATGAAATCACCCCAAAAAATCCCAGAAAATCCTGTAAAATCACCCAAAAAATCCCATGAAAATTCCATAAAATCCTATTAGAATTCTATAAAATGCCATTAAAATCCCATAAAATCCCAAAAAATCCTATAAAACCCCATTAAAGAAACACCAGAATTCTGTCTCAGACTGGGCATTTTTGGGGAGAAACTCTTTGGGAACAGCCTCGCCTGGAACGCCAGCAGCATCCCAGAAAACCCCAGAAAATCCCATAAAACCCTGTAAAAAGCCAGGAATTCTCTCAGGGATCAGGAATTTTTTGGGAATTCCTTGGGAAGGGCCTCACCTGGAGCTGCTTGAGCGCCTGGAACGCCAGCAGCATCCCAGAAAATCCCAACAAAACCCCATCAAAACCCCCCAAAATCCCATAAAATCCCATAAAACCCCGCGAAGAGCCAGGAATTCTTTCAGGGATGGGGAATTTTTGGGGAATTCTCCGGGAATTCCTTGGGAAGGGCCTCACCTGGAGCTGTTTGAGCACCTGGAACGCCAGCAGCTCCTGGCGGAGGTCGTCGCCGCACTTGACGATGACGGAGAGGAGGCGCCAGGACGGGAGGTGCCCGTAGGGAGAAGCTTCCCGGATCCTCCTGAGGGAAAAACGGGGAAAAAACAGGGAAAAAGGGTGGGATTTGGGGCTGGGAATGGCTGGGATTGTGTTTCCCAAGCCGGCTCGGAGCAGGGGATGGATTCTCCCAGGAGAGGGGAGGTGGCCGGAGGGAGACAATTCCCGGATTCTCCTGAGGGAAAAGCAGGGAAAATGGGATTGTCTGGGGGTCTGCGGGTTGGGAAAAGCTCTGGGAATGGCTGGGCTCGTTCCCAATCCAGCTCTGAGCAGGGAATTCTCTCCTGGAATCCCTTGGGATCAACTCTCCTGGAATTCTCCATTTTTTCCAGCAGGACATGGATGAGATCGCCCAAAATTCCTCAATCCCGGGGGTTTTCCTGCTTTTTCCAGGAGGAATTCAGGGCTTGGGATTCCAATGGGTTTATCCCAGGAGAAGCCAAACCCTTTGGATCTCAGATCTGCCTAAAAAATCCCCGGCAAAACCCGGGAATTTGGGCAAATCCCTGGATTTGGGGTTGATTCCTGGATGAACCGCGGATCGCTTTCCCCGGAATTCCCTGGAATTCCCAGGAATTCCCAGGAATTCCCCATCCCTACCTGACTTTCTCCTGCCAGGGCTCCTTGAGGGCCACGGCCGATGGATCCTCGGGGTCCCTCCGGAAGGACGTGGGGGTGTGAGCCAGCTGCTCCGACAGGCGCCGCCTGCGGGGACCCAGCAGGGAAAATCCCACATTCCCAAGGGAAAATCCCCACATTCCCAAGGGAAAATCCCACATTCCCAAGGGAAAATCCCCACGTTCCTGCTCCCAGCCACCTCAGAATCCCGGGGGTTTTATGAGGGAAAATTCCTGGATTTTTCCATCCAGGTAATGTCAGAATTCCGGGGGTTCTATGAGGGAAAATTCCTGGATTTTTCCATCCAGAGAGTGTCAGAATTCTGGGGGTTTTTTTGAGGGAAAATTCCCAGATTTCTGCTCCAGGCAATGTCAGAATTCCGGGGGTTTTATGAGGGAAAATTCCTGTGTTTTCCCATCCCGGAAACATCAGAATTCCCAGTTTTTTTGCAGGGAGTTCCCGGGGCTCACCGGATGTCCCCGGCGGCGATGAAGACAGGCTCGCGGCTCTCCTGGCTGGTGATGGAGTCCACGGAGAACTGGGAGATGTTGTCGCAGCTGTTGGCATGCATCTCCGGGAGCTGCGGGAATGGATGGACTGGGATGGACTGGGATGGACTGGGATGGACTGGGATGGACTGGGAGGGACTGGGAGGGGATCCACCCCTGGGACACCCTGGGGACACCTTGGTGGCTATGACTCCGTGTCCAACCCCATTCCCGCCATCCCCATCCCCATGGGGACACTTTGGTGGTCATGACCCTCTGGAAAATCCCATCCCCATCTCCATGGGGACACCTTGGGGACAGAAACCATCCCTTGGGGACACCTTGGTGACACTCTAAGGACAGGAACTACCCCTCGGGGACACCTTGGTGGCCATGCCCCCACGTCCAGCCCCATTCCTGACATTCCCACCTCCATGGGGACACTCTAAGGACAGGAACCATCCCTTGGGGACACCTCGGAGGCCATGCCCCCACGTCCAGCCCCATTCCTGACGTTCCCACCTCCATGGGGACACTCTAAGGACAGGAACCATCCCTTGGGGACACCTCAGGGACACCTCGGTGGCCGTGCCCCCACATCCAGCCCCACTCCCGACGTTCCCACCTCCACCTGGAGCTCCACGATGTCATCCACGGACCAGGCCTCGTCGTCGTTGTCGTAGTTGGGGACGGTGCTGAAGCTGCCGGCCCTGTGCTCGGGGCCCATGCCGCATTCCGGAAGGTTCTCTGCCGAGCGCGTGCTGCGGATCCTGTTCTCGGGGATGCGCGCGGGGACATTCGCCGTGTCGAAATTGTCACATTCCAGCACCTCCACGTAGATTAAATAGGGAGCCTGGGGGAGGGGGAAAGGGATGGGGCTGACCCCGGGAGTTCCCCTTTTTGGGGGGGAATCCGTGGTTTTAGCGGATGTGGAGGAAAAGGAGATTCCGGAGGTGCTCCGGAGGGTTGGGAGTTCTCAGGGGGGTTTGTCCCCAGTTCTGGCTGTCCCAGCATTCCCAGTCCTGGATGTGACACTTCCAGGGCTTCCCCAGCATTCCCACTCAGGGAAGTGACACCTCCAGGTCTCTCCCACTGTTCCCAATCCCAGAAATCCCCACCTCCAGCTCTCTCCCCAACATTCCCAGCCCTGGAAGTGACACCTCCGGATCTTTCCAATTATTCCCAATCCCAGAAACCAACACTTCCACCTCTCTTCCACTATTCCCAGCCATTCCCAATCCCATTTTTCCCAGTACCTTGTCCTTGGAGTTGAGGATGTCTCCCTGGGAGCGGGGCACGCGCACCACGTGCTGCTCCAATCCCGGAAACCAACGCTTCCAGCTCCCTCCCGCTGTTCCCAACCCCGAAAAGCGACACCTCCGCGTCCCTCCCGCCGTTCCCAGCCGTTCCCAGCCGTTCCCAATCCCGTGTTTCTCCCGGCACCTTGTCCTTGGAGTTGAGGACGACGGCCTGGGAGTGGGGCACGCGCACCACGTGGTGCGGGAAGGCGGCCGTGGGCAGCCAGGCGCGCGCGGGCAGCTTGTGGTTGAGCAGGGAGAGCTCCGAGATCAGGCGCTGAGTCTTCTGCTCCTTGGTGGGCAGCGTGGCCAGGCGCTTCCCGATGGCCATCAGGGACTTGATGAATTCCCGCTCCGGAGCCAGCCGGACTGGCTGGAAAAGGGCCGGGGTGGGGCGGAAAAAAGTGGGGGGGAAAGGAGGAAAACGGAGGTGATGTTGGTGGTTTTTTGGTGGGGTTGAGTTGCTGCTCTTCCCTGTCCTTCCCATTTCCTGCTCTTTCCTGCTCTTCCCTGCTCTTCCCTCTCCTCGCTCCGGAGCCAGCCGGACTGGCTGGAAAAGGGTCAGGATGGAAAGCAAAAAAAATGTGGGGAAAAAAGGAGGAAAACGGAGGTTTTTTAGCAGAATCAAGTTTCTGACTTTCCCTTTTCCTGCTCTTCCCTTCCTCTGCTCTTCTCTCTTCCTGTCCCAGACTGGCTGGAAAAGGGTTGGGAAAGGTTGGGATGAGAAATAAAAAGTTACGGAAAAAAAGGAGGAAAACAGAGGTGACGCTGGCGGTTTTTAGTGGGATCGAGTTCCTGCTCTTCCCTCTTCCCTGCCCTTCCCTTTTCCCACTCCTCCTTCTTCCCTGCTCCTCCCTCTTCCCTCTTCCCACCCCAGAATGGCTGGAAAAAGGCTGGGATGAGAAACAAAAAACTGGGGACAAAAGGAGCCCAATGGAGGCGATGCCGGTGGTTTTCCACTGGGATCGAATTCCCTCTCCTCCCTTTTCCAGAGGCAAACATCTTCATCCCTTTCCATTCCAAAGGATTCTCTTCCCTCTTCCCTGCTCTCCCCTCTTCCCACCCCTCCCTCTTCCCAGATCCCAGAAATTTGGGATTCCCATCCACCGGCAGAGCAGGATCCCAGTGTTTTCCCCTTCCCCGCTCCCACTGCACTGCCCGGAATTCCAGAGCCAACATTCCCAGCAGGATCTTCCTGGAGAGTTCCCAGGATTTGGGAGGATCCTTGCTCCCATCCCTGTGGATCACCCTCCAGACTCCTGGGATTCAGGATTATCCAGCTCCCCGGGATTTCGGGAGATCCTCACTCCCAACCCTCCGGATCTCTGGGATTTGGGAGGATCCCCCTCAGATTCCTGGGATTCCCGGGATTTGGGATTATCCAGATCCCCGGAATTCGGGAGGATCCTCCCCCCCAGGCCTCAACCCAACCATCCCGCTGGGATTTGGGATTTCCCTTTGGATGCAGGGTCCCCTCCCCGCACGGATCCCGGATTTCCGCTCCGCATTCCTGAAGCTCGGGAACAACCCAGGGCTGATTCCCGGGATCGCTCCCATCATGCTGGGACAGGCGCATGCAGAAAGCCACGGATCGGGAGGAGGGAAGCAACGCCAGAAAAATCGGGAATGGCCGATTGGGAAAGAAAGGGATTGGGAAAAATCAGGGAAGGAAGGATCGGGATGGGGATTCCCGGCTGGGAATCCGTTTGGATTCGTAGTCCACGTCCAAAAATTCCTCAGGAATTCCGGGATAACACTCAGCTTCCCTGCCCCCACCTCACTGCAGGCACGGGATAAATATTCCAGAGGTTCCTGATCCCGGCCGGACCCCAAAAATTCCTTCAGTTCCAAGGACTGAATCCCATTCCTGCAAAAACTGGGATATCCCATGGATGCTCGGCTCCTTCTGCACCCTCTTCCCGGCTTTTCCCACGGAATTCCGGTGGTTCTGATATTCCTGCTCCTCCCATCCAGGTTTCCCATGGATGTTGTCCCCTCGGAACACCAGGAAATGCTTTTCCCGGTGGAATATCCCAAGGAATTCCTGCTGGTGGGGATCCCTCTGGATCAGCCCTGCCTCGATCCGGGGCAGTTTTCCATTCCCGTCTTTTCCAGGGATCCCAAAACGCTTCCTAAGGATCTTCTGCCAACCTTGGGAATATCCCAGCAGCTCCGGGATCCGTTCGGAGCCTCTGGAATTCTGGCTCTGGTGGGAAACGTGGAGATCTTGGATTTTCCAGGCAGAGGGGTTGGGAAAATTCATCATCCATTCCCAGAGGGGAATTTCCTCTTGATCCCATTCCAGAGGGAAATGTTTTCATCCCATTCCTGATCCCACCATTCCCGAGGATCCTTCCCAGGTAAAAATCTCTCATCCCAGAGGAATATTCCACAGGGAAAGAGGAGTGATCCCTGTTTTCCATTGATGTTTTGGGTTCCCAAAAGCCCCGGAGAGGAGCCACTGGCTGGGCTGGGAGGAGCAGGAATGGGTGGAAATAAAGGAATTCCCGGAATTTTGGGTGGGAATTCAGGGCTTGGAGCTTCCACAATCCCATTATCCCTAAAAACCACTGGGATTGGAAAAGAACGGGAGGATGAGCCCGGAATTTGGGATTAAATCCTGACAATATTCCCCAGTCCTGGCGTGGGAATGATCCCTGCGAATTCCCAGCGGGATGAGAGCTGGGTTGGCATCCAGGAATTCCTGCAAAAGCCTAAAAAAAAAGCTGGAATTATTCCCAAAAATCTCCCTGCCGGAGGAAACCATGGACTACGCATTCCCACTGGGAATCCCGGCGGGAAAAGAGGAGGGAGAGACGCCGTGGATTCCAAAAATCGAATGGAAAAAACGGGAAAAGGGCTCATTGGGGAGAGAAAAATCACGGGAAACGCCGGGATTCGATTGGAATTTTCATGGGAAAAAAAGAAGGAGTGAAAGGAATAAATCAAGGAATGATCGGTGGGAAAAAAAAATTAAAAAAACAAAAAAAAAGCAAATGAATCCCACCCGGGCAAGAATTTTGGGAGCCAAATTCCAAGGAAACAGCATTTCCTCTTCCACCTGCAAGGGGCACAGCCGGAAAAGTGGGAATCTCCTCATTCCTGGGTGGATTTTGGTGGGAAAAGGAGGATTTTCCTTTATTTTATCCCAACCGGAACGGGAGAATTTTCTGGGAATTCCCATTCCGAGGCAGCGTCGTGCTGGAGATCCCGGGATTGGGGTTTTGTTTGAGGTGGGATTTTTAGGGAATGCCGGGAAATTCCAGAGAGGTGGAATTGAGGAAATGCTGCCGCGGGAAGAGGGAGCCTCCGGAACGGGAATGGAACTTACGGGAGCCAGGGATTTATCCAGGCTTTCCGTACTCGAGGAGAATTCCTGGGAAAGGCAGGAAAAGGGGGATCGGTGGCAGTTTTTTGGGGAATTTTTTCCATAGGGAAGAGAGGAAGGAGAAGGGAAAAGGGGGAGAAAAAGCAAAGTTTAGCTCCAGGTTTACTTCCAGCAATTCCCAGATTTTTTCTGGTCCCATCCCGTTGGAATTCCGCCGATTTTTCCCTCTGGGAGAGGAAAATTCCAGGAGGGAAAATTGCATGGATCTCAAGCAGGACGGGATCAAACCGGAGCAGATCCGAGCGCCACATTCCCACAAAACCCCTGGGATCTTCCCAGTTTTCCTCCTCCGGGATTCATTATCCCACCCCAGGAGGACAAGGAGGGATCCAGCTCCGAATTCCTTGGATTTCTGACCTCTTTCCAGCACCAAATCCATCTTTTCTTCCTCCCACGGATTCCAGTTCATCCCTAATTTCAGCACACCGAACGAATCACACCGAAACGATCCCAAAAATTCCCCAAATCCCTATTTTTGAGGCTGTTTTCATCACAAAAGAATTCCTGATTTATCTGAAGTGTTCCTGCCACTCCGACCTTCATCCCATGGAATTCCCATCCCAAATATCCCAAAATTCCAGCGTCTGGAGCCCATAAATCCACGATTTTCTTCCCGAAAAATGAAGCTTCATTGGAGCTTCATTCCCTTAAAACCGGGATCTGACTGGGTCTAAAATTCCCCAGAAATTCCAAAAATTCCCCCCAAAAAAGGAACGACCACGTCTGGATAAGCTGATCCCACCTGGAGGGAAAACTCATGGGAAAATCAACTGGGATTATTTTTCCATCAATTCTCCCTGCTTTTTCAAAGGAATTGCTGGATTCAGGAAGGAAAAACACCTGGCACTTCCAAGAATTCCAGGATTTTTGAGGGATATTTGGGATCCAGGGCTGGAGTCTCCCTGGTTTTCTGCTTTCCCAGCTTTCTCTGGATCATTTCCAGGAGGTTCCTCATCCATAATTTATGGAAAAGCTCCAATTTCCAGCTCCTCCTTTTCCATATTAAAGATTCATCCCGGCGGGAACGGCCCCGGATTTTTCCGGGGTGGTTTGATCCCGAATCCAGCCTGGAAAACTCCTTCCAAACACTTCCCTCCATCCTCATCCCAATTCCCAGAGTTTGGAACGATCCTTGGCTACTTCCAAGAATTCCCAGCCTGGTGCTGAGCCAAGGAAAAGTGGGAATCTCAGGAATGGCAGGAAAAGCCAAGGAATCTCCCCCAGATTCCAATCTGACAGAAATTCGGGAAGCTGGAGCCAGGGGGGGTTTGGTTTTCCAGGTCTCATCCACATGGATGATCCAAGGAATGAGCGGTGAGAGCCTGCGGAATTCCCAGCAGAATTCCCAGTGGGATCACAGCTCAGCTTCCTGGTCCATTTCCCAGCCATTCCCAGCAGGATGAGCCTTGGAGCAGAACCACAATCCCAGAGCAGCTCTGGGATCAGTCCCGAGGCACCACCATGGGATTTTCCCAATTCCCCGAGCCTCGGAGCACAACCACAACCCTGGAAGAGCTCTGGGATGAATCCCAAGGCACAACCACGATCCCCAAAGAGCTGGGACGAATCTCAAGGCACAACCATGACCCCAGAAGAGCTCTGGGATGAATCCCAAGGCACTTCCACCTCCTTGGAACACCAGGATGAGCCTTGGAGCACAGCCACGACTCTGGAGGATCTCTGGGATGAATCCCGAGGCACAACCACAGGATTTTCCCAACACACCAGCCCTCGGAGCGCAATCCCAATCCCAAACCCCAGATTTACCTCTTCCTTTCTCTCCACCTTGGGATTGCTGGCTGAGCCTTGGAGCACAACCACGACCCCCGAAGAGCTCTGGGATGAATCCCAAGGCACAACCACGA
>VZTN01000071.1:0-26453 GCA_013400515.1 Erpornis zantholeuca
TTTTTTTCCCCAGTAAATAAATAGCTCTCATTTATCACATTCATCTTATGGAGGAAGAGAAGAAATTTTCAGAGAAATTCTGGAAAATTCCCCATGTCTTGATAGATAGGTTATTTGTAACTGAGAGATGTTCTTAAACCAGCTATAGAAAAAAAGAGCTAATTATTACGGCAAATTTGTCAAAACATAGGAGGAGCAGATTTCATATCTTTTTTCCTAATTTAGAAATCTAGGTTTTCATTTTTCCTGCAGGGGCGTTTATTCTGTCTAAGATGCAGCAAACAAGATTCTGGCAGTGAAGGGGCAGTTACTCCAATGGTTCCTTATGTGGCAGCAGCAGATACCCACGAGTACATCACAGGGCTCCCTTGAGTCCCTCAATCATCTCTGAGAGAATGCCCAGAAAGTTAGGAAGAGCCTTAAACCAGAGTAGCTTCAACTTCAACCTGGAGAATGTACTCGGGAGGATTTCATCTAGGCTACTTAGAAATTCAGTCAATATCAATGTTAATGACAAAACTGAGGAATGGTTCTTACCCAAATATCTTATTTTGAGGTATGCAAATATATGCGACCTTTTAGACAATACGGGGGTTCTTCAACCAGAAATGGTGGTAAAATATTGATGTATTTATATTAGCAACTGTGAGACATAGCTGCATCAAGAATAAACCCTGAGATGAGGCTGATACTCTGTTTTAATTTGAAAGGTAGGTGAAGATGTTAATGTTTAGTTGTTATTATTTTTACTGTTTTCACTAATTAAATTTGCATATAAAAGATTCATTAGTGCTCATAATTATCAAGTGTACATTTCCCTGTGGAAAATGAAGAAATCATTTTTTTCTGTGCTTCTCTGAGCTGAAACACACTTCACTCATAACAAAAATTACAGGTATTTGTATGGACTGGTACATAGGAGGTTTGCATTTTGAACTACTAGATTGTTGAATTTGGTTCTGGAAGATAATAAAGTACGTGGTGCATCTTTCATGTGCATTACTAACTTGGCTGATCAGGACATGGATATGTTTGATACATCACCTGGCTATAAAAATGAATACAGCATTTTTGTATTTTTTTGCTTTAAACCATAGGTGAAAGTCCCTTAGTTTCCAAGATAGCCTACAAATGGTTTAACACTTGACTTATATCTCAGAAGAACACTGAGAATACTAGAGTAGCACAAAATGTATCAGAAAAAAAATCACACTCTTATTTGTTTTTAAATATTCCTTCAAACATTCATGCTTTTCTGGCAAACCTACAAGAATATCTGCTTGACAAAATTGTCCTTACATCTTATGGCTAGCATATATTTTATTTACAGCATGTAAATAGTTGTTTTTATATCTACATTATAACAATCCTTTATAGTTCTAAATTCTTTCCTCTATAATTTTTGAAATTGTTTTTCATGCATGAAAATATTGACTAAATAAGCAGCAGTGTACATCTTGGAACACACTGACAGTTTGGCCATTCCTCTGGTCTCAGTCTTCTTATGAATTGTGATTATAATGAGGAAGGCTAACATACACTGCAGGAGCACTGTGGTGCCTTCCAACCTTATCTATTCTATGATACAGCAAGAAACTCCCAGTATTTGTTTAGTCATCTTCCTTAATTTTTAAACATGAAACATGTAAATATCTCTTTTTTAAAAATGAGATCAAATAAAAAAGCTCTTCATAATTTTAAAGTAGAACTAAGTATATGATGTGTTAGTATTCTCTTTAATGATCTCAAATATTTAGATAGGTAAAGGTAGTTCCTCTGAAGTATTTAATTATTTACAAATAATTAGTGAAAGTAGAATTTTGAATAGGAAAGTAGAATTGTGGATAATTTTCTATGGTAGTCATTGGTAGAAAATGTGTTTTCCTTGAAAGAATAGTAGATTCTCCTGAACAGGAGGTCTTAATTTTAATGTAATACGTAGTCAATATGAAATTGAACTTAGAAGAAACTGATAAAAGCAGTGCCAGATTCAACATGGAAAGAAAGATGTGTAAGATCAAAGGTAATTTCTCCACCTCACTATGTTCCTGGTTTTGAACTTATTTATGCCTCTCTGCATATATTATTTCTGATTGTTGTAAAGTTTCATGCTTAAAGCTTTTTATGTGTCTATGGACAACTTATATTCCTGCATAAATCACTGCTGTTAAGTTAGTCATACACACAAAGGAGTTTTCTCTGTGTGCAGACAAGAGGAGAGGGAAAAAACTACAAGTAAATCAACAACTTTTCATTTCCTGTCAGCATAGTGCAATGATATCTGCTTGCAGCAGACTTAACCATTTAAGAAGAACCAGAAGGAAGAAATATTTGATTACTAAATACCCGGGTGTTAGGCATTGTTATGAATATAAGCATTCATTAAAAGTTCAATTAATTGGAGGGCTTGGTGTCTCAAGATATTGTCAGGCACAATAACATTTATCATGTTTTCAGTATAGTTGCTGATGGACTAAATGGTGTTCTTGGCAGACTTTCTCACAATAAGAAAAAAACAGAGTAAATTTTTTCTCCGGTATTGAAGCATTTGTCAAATAAAAAGGTAGCCAACACTTGTCTTCCCTTTCCTGTGGAAGGAGCGCTATGGATTCTGGTAGTCTTTGATTGCACCTTTTAGATAAAAAAAGAAAAGAATTCTTGAAAATGTCAGACATAGTGTAAATAATTGCAAAACTGCCTAGTGTCACACATGCTAAGTAATAATTTTGCTTGCCAGCAAACATGACAGCTGTATACAGCAGTCCTGGTCTTGGAAGCAGTAAAAATTATGAGTTTTCTTTCAGACCTTAGGAGCTTTGGTAGTTTTTATCATGTTCTTACAGACTTCTATCAGTAGAAATCTCAACACAAATAAAAAAATAGACAATCATTTTTAAAAACAAAAAAAATCCAGACCTTTTTTCCTACACCCAAACAAAATAGGAGTTATTTTGCAAGTAACAAAGATTCTTGGAATTCTTTTCTATCCAGTTTCCCAGGATTGTCCACTTATGTGAAATCTCTCTTCCTCTCACACCTTCCTCCAAGGGAGATGTGCAGTGGAGTGGAACCGTTGTCATCTCCCAAGTTCTGTAGATACAGATGAACTAAAACTGGAAGTGATTTAAGAGAACCAGATTCATCAACATAACTATTTTCTTGTCTTGTATATCTCTTTGAAGATGCTTCTGCCTGTATGAGTTTTTTCCTGATCCTCCTACACAGAAATTTTTTCTCCCAGTGGTGCTGAGAGATGACCTTTGGGCATTTGATGCCATTACTTTTAGACCGTTGATAAAATATCTTCGGACCCAGTAAAACTCTGTTATGGATTGTAATGATGTTTCACAATCAATTCAATGAAGAAATGTGATGCTCTTGCTTGATGTTTGCTTGCTCCTCAGGCAGAGCTTGGTTTTCAGTTAATTTGATCCAATATACCTAGGTGCCATATTTAAGGAAAGTGGACATCTGCCATTCCTTCTAGCAGCTGAGGCACATTTCATACTTTAGAAGTTGATGACATCTCATAAATAAAATTACCAGTGTGAAAGGGAAGATGCTCTGTCCTTGAGTTTCTTGTCAATGTGCAGTAATTTGGAAGATGGTTGGTAAAACTGCACAGCTGTTGAGTTCTTGGCGCTGGCTTTAAAAAGGCTGTTGGATATGACATTTTTTAAGAGGTAGTATTCCTGTCTGAGTTAGAGAAAAGGAAAATTTGCTTCTCCTGCTGAGTTTTCTGAGTAACTGTGGTGAAGAAATCTGTAGGAATCAAATTCACTTGTAACTTTATGAAGATTTATGGTTATTTCAATAGGTTTTCTTTATTAGGAGGGTGGCATGGTGCTTAATTCATAATTGACCTGTGTCTTATCAAATATTCAGTTTAATATACCTCTTGCTTAAATTTTGTAGAATAATTTGTAGCATAGATGAATGGAAATTACCTCCATGCACAATACAGTGAAGATATCAAAACTCTTGAAAATATGTGTTCATTTATCATGCTTTGGAACATGAAAAAAGCCCTGAATAATCATTTTAAGGACAAAAAAATAATATTGATTTAAATTTTCGTTTTTGATCTGCACAAACTGAAGCAGATGTTTTACATTTGTACTTGAGTGGGGCTGTCAGGGGTCACCAATTTAAACAGGAATTCTTGCCTCTCTGGGTCACGAGTCTGTAGGCCTTATTCGGCTTGCCTGTAGATACCTGGTATAAAGACAGATAGCAATAGAAGCTAATGGTTTGCTGNTTCCTCAGATTTGAGAATGTGTAGATAATCATGCTTTTGGTAAAGAAAATGCCGATTTTGTAGAAGAAAAAATTTTCAGGGAGAATTACTGGTTGGATTGGCAATTTTTATTTCTGATATCATTGTCAAGTCAGATCAGATCAAAACTACAGGGTTTTTTTAACATAATGCTCGTGTTCTGTCCAGCTCTATTTAAATGCCTATTTTAAAAAGATGAAGATCATAATTCTCTAAATATACTTTCCTATCTTTTCCAAGTTTTCTAGGAAGCTAACAATTCCTTGCACCAAAAAAATCCCTGAAGAGTGTATGGAATTTCTTCTGTTTTCTGTCTGAAGTCCTGTTGATTTTTATCATCTTTCTTTTTGCATTAATTACACCTTAATTGTTGTCCTTCATCCTACTCTATCTTTTTTTGACTAAGGGGAAGGAGAAAAATCTTGTTTCAATAAAACTTTTGGAGCCTCAATCACTGTTACATTGCCTTAAACTGAACAAGAGCATTAAGATTTTCCTGCTAATGAACAGTACAAGGTGGAGCTCCTTTTACAGTGTCTGTTTTTTTCAGGGTTCTGCCTTTCATGTTAGTCATAAAATGGTGTAGGTTATCACTAAGATGTAATTATCCAGTTTCAAAAGATCACTGCACTGTACTTCATTTCCACCATTCACCTTTGCAATTATCCACTTCATTGGCACTACCTTGACCGCATACTATGCTTCCACCATTATTCTGGAATTCCTATTAAAAAGTAAAATTCGGTGCAAGTCTGCTCAGACATTTTATGGAGAGAAAATCTTCACATTTTAAGGGAAAATTAAAGATCTCAAGGTCTTTTCACATGTTGCAAATTGTTTCTTAAGCTTTCACTTTCCTTTATAAATCAGAATCTGGAGTTACACACAAGAGCCTCATACAGAATGGAATATTCCTCTGGCTGCTTTGGGTTAGCTGTCCACTCCCAGCTGCTTGTGCAGCCCAAGACTCCTTGGTGAGCTGAAAAAGCCTTGACTTAGAGTAAGCACTGCTCAGCAACAATGAAAACTTCCCTCTGCTATCAACATTATTCTCATACTAAATTCAAAACACTCTACCATCTACTAGGAAGAAAATGAACTCCTATCCCACCTGAAATCAGGACAGTTAATTATGTAACTTTATGATAATTGGAGCTTGTAGACGTCTTGGGCACAATGAATTGAAATTTCACAGACAGAGGTAAATAAATTTATCTTTGACATCAGATCTTTGTCTGATAGTCATTTTCTGCTTAATTTCTTGACTGAAATTCAACCTTGGATGGTTTTGTGATTTCTCTCTATTTGATGTCTGACAAAAATGAATTTGTATTGATTAGTGTCAACACTGTGAAAAGGTGAAATTTTAGTCTTAAAATTTCATCTGTGTATTTTGGCAGATGCTTTGCAAGAAGATAGGGTTTCTCATGTTCCAGAACTTTCATGGATACTTGCAATAATAAATATGCGTGTATTTTTATTTAGGAAAAATATGGGGTGTGTGATTGTAGTCCAGAAGAGAGTAATTAAACAATTTGCATAATTTTGGTGGGGAAGAAACAATATTTGCTGCTAAATAGGGGTATGGGATTCCTTAATTTCCAACTATTGTACAGAAATTCAGTGGGTAGACTTTAAAGACCTCATTAAGAATATGTGAGCATCGAACATTTACTGTGTTGGTGTTAGCAGCTTGTAGTCTATCACTCTGGACCCACTCTAATGGTTTGATGACCTGTGCCCAAAACTGTAGACAGTGCTTTAGGTGAGGCTACACCAGTACACATTAGAGTGGAACAATCACTTTTACTGTCCACAGAAAATCTGAATGAGCCTCTTTAACTTTATTTGGTTTCTAATTATTTTTATTTACTCAGAAATAAGGTGGGAACAGACAAGTTTGCAATTTGATTTACCTAGATAATCACACTGCTACTATTCACAGGATCAGAATTGTGTTTCTCTTATGCTGTAAAAACTCATTATTTTTGCCCCGCGTTCACTACCATTTCATTATTTGCCAGAAATTGATTTTAGAATAAAAGTAACAAATAGAACTGAAAAAGTACTGCTCTATGGCTCTTTCTAAAGCTTTGTTGGCAAAGCCTGTTTCTTCAATGAAGAATTGTTTCACAATGTTCAGTCTCTACTTTTATCAAACAATCAATTTTAGTTCTTGCAGAATTGAAAATTGTAAAAGTTCTTAAATTTTGACCTTTTTTGTAATATATTAGCAATTCTTTTTTTCATCTCAATTAAAAGATCTGGAACCTTTTATTTTCACAGTTTTTAATCTATGTTAATCTCCTTTAATCTGTTAAGAACCAGTTAATAATAACTTGTTAATAGTAGGTATTGTCAATAACAATCTTCTGATAAATATCCATTAGTACCTGATAAGTACCTGTTTTGTGTTATAAACATAAATTCACTTTACCATTTTTTCTTTTGAAGTCTGAGAAGTGTTTAATGCAGCCTTTGCAAAATCCTATATGTAGTTTTTTCTGAAGAAAAAACCAGTTCTTAGATAAATAATTTATATGATTTAGTAATCTGTCTTTTTGTTAATGTATTTAGTTCTCCCTATATATGGATTTCATGAACAAATTCATAAAGTTATCCTAAACCAAGGTTACAGCATAGGCCATAAAATATAATATTTCCCTTGAGACTATTAATTTTGACCACAAGAAAAAGATTATCCTGAAAACTTAAAAATCTTCCCTCTGACTGAGTATAGCAATATGTAGTACTGAAGATGTACTTTAGAACCTCTTCAGTTTAATGAATATTCATTACAATCCTTCTAAACTGTAAAAAGGATAAAAACATACTGAATTTTCATCTCTTGGAGAATAAAAAGTGAACTTTGACATTGTCAAACCAAAATCAGTCTCAATCTTATTTAAAATATTTTATTTTTAATACTATTTTTCCATAAATAGCAGGAAAAGAATAAGAATTTGTAACCAGCTGCTGTATAAAAAAAACTATCTCTGCTTTACTTTTTTAAAGGTACATTTGATGAAAAATTGACTGTCTTGGTTATTTTATTTTCAAATTCAAATATTTAACTTTATGAAACATGGAAAACTGACACCTTCGACTGATTTCTAAGGTTCCCACCTTACTCTGAGGTAAAGCTATTAGCCTCACTCAGCAGAAACCAGGGGGTTTTAATCAGAATATTCCTTTTTCTTTTTTTTCCTTTTTTTGGTTATTCTTCCTCCTACCCTGAACCTTCCCAGCTGGAAAGAATGCAGAGTGAGAATGCTGCTGAATGGGGAAAGAGAGAACAACTAGAAGCAGAAAAACAAAGTTTGGAAGAAGAGACAAGAAAACTGAAAATGCAGGTAAAAGAAATTCAGGAACTTCTGGAGATGAAAAAAACAAAGGAACACTAACTAAATTGAGTTGTGGTCATTAAAATGCACAAAGAAGGCCATTAATTAAAAATAAGCTTTGAGTATTACGTAGTTGGATTATTTGGGGAGCATTCACACCCCAAATTACTATTTCAAATGTCAAAATGTGACCCTAAAAGAAAGATTATACGAGACAGAGCAGCCTTTACTGCATCCTAGACCTGAACAATTGTCCCCAGTGGCTTAGAATTTCTGTAGGGTACAGAAACATAAAAAGGAGCAGGGAGAAATGACAAGCATAACAAGACTAGGAAGCAAAAGTGAAGACTGGGAGGAACAGAAGAGCTTCACTAGCTACAGAGTCCTGATGAAAGTCAAAGCAAAAAAAAAAAGTGAGACAAATAATTTCTCTGTCTTGTTGAACCTTGACTCTCTTCTCAGGACAGGGGAACTGAAGGAAGAGCCTATTTCTTATTTTTTGTTTCTCTAAAGATCCGTTCACTTTTAAACTATATTGCCCTGCTAAAAATTATGTGATAATTTATTCAGAGATTCTTAGCTGAGCATATTTCCTTTATTTCATGGTTTCCTATGCCAATAATAAGTAGTAACCCAGAAGGCTCCCACTTGCACTGAGTCTCTGAAAGCTCAAAAAAGAGAAAGCAAAAAAAAACCCCAACCCACCAACCAACGACTAAATGTACATATTGATGCTATGAGTTAGATAGTGAGAAACAGCAACTTTTTTTCCTAATTGCCTAAATTACAAATAATTTAATCTAATTTATGTGCATTGCTGTTGAATAATGGCATTCTGAGTAACTACATTTAGGGTTTAGTTACAATAGGTAATTTGTATTGGGAAAGTCTGAGAAAGTGGTTTTGTATTTGATGTCTGCTTTCAAATGTAATCATAAGATTTTCCTATGTTTCTATCATGACTGAGTAATAGCAAATGGAAGGTCATGCATATCAGCCTACCTTTCTAACATATTTATATAACAAACACCAGGTTTTAACTTTTCTTTACTCATATTTATTTTATGATAACATATACATATCACATCATACCATGTCACATCAGTATTTTCTTTATTTATTTGTAATGCAAGTAATTTGAGGTTGGAGATATAGCCAGAAAGATGCTCATCTGCTTAGGCATGCTACTATATTTCAAATCTCTTTTATTTATATGTCTGTGCTGGTTTGTTTATTTGTTTGGTTTTCTTTTAAAAAGCAGTTGGTTGCACAGGCTATTAGATTTCTGTGATCAACTCTGTCAGTATCAGCTCTCTCCATTAGTAACACACCCCTTTATTTGACTTACAATAACTGCAAAACATGGAATCACAGGACAAGTCAGACTGGAATGGACCTCATGAGATATTGAGTCCTACCTCCTGTTCAAAGCAAGATCAGCTCAGAAGTTAGACAGAGATGTGACTGATTGCCTGGCCCATCTCTGTAACAGCTGCTTTGAAAAAACCATCACCCCTCTGTCATTGAAAGGGACTCTTCCTACCCAGGTGTAGGACTTCATCACTGCATAATTTCACAAGGTTCTTGTGGCCCCTTCTTTCAGATTTAAGACAGAACTTCTTGATCCCATCTACAGGCAAGGATATTTCCTCTGCCTGCCCCAGCCTCAGAGGGAGACAGCAAAACCTTGATGGGAGCATTTTCCCTAGAGAGCTGTGAGTTGAGGCACCTAATGTGTTTCTCCATTTAAGGCTGGGAACCATGCTTGCGTGGTGCATTGTCCCCAAGGCTGAGCTGTCTTGTAGTCTTCAGCAGCATTTCCAGCCAGGTGTCCTTGCCAGGGTCTGCCAGAGCATCCTAAGCATACTCCTCACTGTGCCCAGGGCTTCTGACCTCTGGCTGCAGAGAGCAAGTGGTACGACCATAAGCACTCCTCTGTGACACCAGAAACACATGGACAACATGAGTAAAATTAAAGATCAACAGGATTAAAGTGCTGTGGCAAACCCTTAATAAGAAACTGAACTCTTCACAGCTAGAAAAAATAATATGGAAATGCTCTTATAACGAAAATTACTCTTTCAACAAGTTCATCTCCAAGTCAGTCATGGTGGTGGAGACCTGATCAGCCATATGTGGAGAAGGCAGTAGTTTGTATTGTTACTTGGCATATTTTCTAACCTTACTGGTGCCATTAAATGCAAAACAGGGGTTAAGAAAGGAAAGAGTTTCTTTTTCAAGGATTCCAGACTAACTCAATTTAAATGGAACCTGTCTATTCCTTTGTAAACACATCCTAATGTCACTGTTGAACTTAAATTCCGAGACTATTTCTGGTTTTCTCTAATACTATAAACAACCTGAAAACAATTGCTTTGACTTCTGGTTCAGGACCCTTTTGTTTCTTGGATGGTAGCTTCAAGTTCAAATAAAATAATGTTATAAGCAGGGTTAGAGGTGTAAAAAAGAATGACTCCCTTAATATGGTTGATGGTCAGATGTCTAGGTTAGCAAAAATTGAAACTACAGCTACATAAAGGTCTTTGTGCACCTTGATCTGTTTGATTATGGCTTTATTTAGCTAGTGGACACAAGATCTAGGTAATGTTTTATAGAATGAATCCCAGAGCAAAACACAGTTGCCTAGTTGCCTATTCTTCTCCAAAACCTATATTTGTTGGATTATTTGGAACATCCATTGTAGTTGTTTAGAACAATACAGTGTTATTTGACACTGATTCAGTGGATGATTCATAAGCATAGAGGTTATAAGCAAATGATCGCAACATTTTTTGTTTAATAAAAAAAATATTGCTAAAATTGCTAAATAATTGTTTAGTAATTTTAAAAACATGGTACCAATACACAGAAATTAAATCCCTACATGAAATCTAAATTATTTCATGTTGACAGTTATCTTGTTCTTTAATATGTGTACATACTTCCATAGGATATAGAATTTCTGTAATCTCTTGCCACTCAGTAGTTACCCATGTAGATTGAAGTTCTTAATGTAAAATTTAATATTAGTTATGTCTTGCACAAAATGTGAGTCCTTAATATTATTCTTAGCTGGCAGTATGTTGGTTTAAAATGTTTTCACATGCAGTTTTTGAAAGGTTAACTTCTGTCGCACAAGATGAGAAGAACTGATGAAACAATTGAGATCAGACATTGTTACTGTGCATTTTTATTGATTGTACTTCTTGAAATGGAAAATACCATTTAAATTAATAGATCCATTATTTGACAAATAGCATGGCAATACATATTAAATGGATCTAACTGGTTCATCTAGAAAGGGATACCATGAAGAAAAAAATACCTTGTTGATGGTATAAATCAATATCCAAAACATGATGTTTATGGAAAAATATTTTCTCTTCCATTTGTGAATAGGACCTTGAAACAAATTTATAAATTAATTTTGAGGAATAACTATTCTTTTGTATTATCTCTAAAAATTATGGTAAAGAGCTGGCTATGAAATATTGAATTAATTGAATATGTTTTGTAATGGACCTGTGCAGAATATTGAACTGTGGAGCTTGTGGATGCATAAACAATTTTTTTTTTCCTGATTGATTTGTATCATGAATATGACAAGGTTATCATGTTGTTAGGAAAAAAAAATCCATAGATCCATGGGCTTTGTGAGAAGAGCCCAGGAGCTCACCCATGCCAGGCACAACCAGCTCGAACTGGCTCCAAAAGAAACGCACTGGCCAAAGTTGAGCCAATGTGAGAGAAACAGCACTGCAGACACCAAGGTAGTGAAGGAGAAAGGGGAGGAGGTGCTCTGGGAGCCAGAGCAGAGAGTCCTCTGCCGTCCATGGTGCAGAGCAAGGGGAGGCAGCTGGGTCCCTGCAGCCCAGGGAGGTCCATGGTGGAGCAAATGGCCATCCTTCTGCCCATGGGTGACCCTGTGCTGGAGCAAGTGGAGTTGCTCGGAAGGAAAGCGCAGCCTTTGAGAGCACAAGCAGGAGCAGGGTCCTGGCAGGAATCACAGACCATGGGGGACCCACTCTGGAAAGTCTGTTCCTAAAATAATTACTGCATGGAAAAGTCCCATCCTCAACCAATTCTTGAAGAACTGTGGCCTGCAGGAAGAAGCCATGCTTGAACAGTTCATGAAAGATTGTATCCCATGGGAGGGTCACCCCTCATTCTGATACAGGAGAACAGCATGAGGAGGAAGGAGAAGCAGAGAAAAGCTGTTGTGGACTGATCCATATCCTAACATTCCTCTTCTGTGCATAAAGGGAGGAAGTAGTGGAGAAAGTGAGTAAAGAAGAGATGTTGAGCCTGAGAGGAAGGGTGAGAATGAAGGAAGATGTTTTGAGTTTCATCTTTGTTTTTAACCATCCTACTCTATTTCTAACTAGCAATATATTCAATTTTCCCCTAGTCAAGTCTATTTTTTCTTGTGAGGTTAATTTATAGAGGAGAGGTATGAGAGAGCAGCTAGGTGGGCATATGGAATTCAGCTAAGGGCATCCCACCAAAGTGTCAGAGGTGGTTGTGTTCCTCACATTTCACTGGCAAAAGTTAGTTTTTATGATGCAATTTCAATGAGGTTGGTTTTCTTTGTATTTTTAAAATATGAGAGCATTATCCATTGTCTTCTTTTCCTTATACTCTTTCCTTTCCTCCCTTAGAAGTGAAAGGGGTATTTCTTCTTCCTAATTATATGAGGTATTTAATGATGGTTTTCTTATATGCAGAAAATAATTAGCCTGCTGTAGCCATTAAGTCTTTCTAACAGTAGCATTGTGTAAACTCTAATTTTTATGGATACAAAGTTTTGGTGTGGGAATAGGTACAATGTGAATGACATTCTTCCTTACTTTAACTAAAAAACCAATACAAAACTACTAAAGGCTATAAGACTAAATTGCTACTCCCTATATCTATTGTTTTAGTTGAATAAGAAGTCAGTGTTCAAACATTCATTTCTTTTTAAGGTCTAGAAAAATCAAATCAACAAAAATTTCAGAACAAAAATCCTCTGTTTCTGCACATCTCTAAAGATGTTATAACTTTACTCACTTCCAGATTTATTTTTTAGTAAAGGTTATACCACTCCAGTAGCACCCTCCTGATGAGAGACAGCCTTATTATTCTGAGCTCCACAGAAATGTATCTCAAATTATTAATTAGACCAGTTTTTCCAAGTACAGCTGAGAAATCAAATTTAAGAAATGTTTGAGAAAAATAAATGGAGCAAGATAAGATCAAAAATACTGCAGCTGCATAAATATACCTTTACATTTTGGTTAAAAGACATGATGTGGCTTTAAGGCAGATTCTTTCTTCATCCCCAATTGATCTGGCATTGCTTTAATTCGGAGTGATTTTGTGCACATTAATTCTTTCTGAAGGAAACCATGTGGGAAGTTCTGCTTCAGATATTTACAGTCCTTGCTCCAAGCCCTGAGAGAGTGGATATGGCTGGAGCATTGACAGTTTTTGGGATGGCTTAATGCCACATGTGGATTAAGGGCCACAGGAGCAGGAAAAATCCCAAGTCCTGTGTTTGTGTATGGGACTCAGCACCTGCTGCTGTGGTCTGTTTACCAACTTCTGCTGTGCTGGCTCAGTGGGGTGAGTAGGGCCAAATGCAAAAGGGGTTGCAGACTGCTGCCTTGTCAACAGTGAGCACAGCAGACAGGGATCTGTCTGCACACTGTGAGTGCCTGTGGGGTGCCAGATGTGTTTTGAGAAGGCACCACCGTATAGGGGAGGAGTTTTGTAATTTGCCCAGGTGATAAGAGAGGACTTTGAATACTGAAGGCTTATATTAATTGTCACGTGTTTCATTGCTGGCTTTGTGTCACAGATCTCTTGGAATGAGTTTTTAATGCATTTTTTACTCGTCATCAAAACAAAATTCAAGAGGAGACATAATTATGGTATCATTGTTAAACCCTTTGCTATTAATCTAGCACTGTTTATCCAGTGGAGCAATATATTTGTTTCAACAAAAACCACTGGGGCTGATTGTTGCAATGATAAAACAGTACAGGCTGCACAATTTGCTCCCTGAATGGATTTCTAAAACGCAATATGTTTTGTCAGAGTTACGACATAGGGTACAGTTGGTTTTATATTATTTTTTTCTAATTACTTTCTGGTGAAATGCTCGTTTCAATTCCTTGGAAAATCAACTAAATTGTAGAGCTTAAACTAAATTAAAAGGGAGTTTTACAGATATGTTTCCTCCAGCAAATTATGCTCATGTTTAATAAAAGCAAAGGAAAAAAAACTACTGGATTACAAACGTTATGGATCAACACTCTGCACTGTACTTTTCTCACCTTTTTTCTTTTTTTCAGTTTTAAAGATATTTAATTCATAATTCCTGACATGAAAAGCTGAAAGTCCAAGAAGAGATTTAAAAATTAATCTCTCATTTGCATCTGACTGGTGGTATAACTTTAAGAGCATTAATTTTCTTCAAACTTTTAATTTAAGTTTATTATTTTGTCTCCTATTTTCTAACTTTTTGAATGGGCCTGTAAATTGTAATGATAATTTTTTCAAAGAATGTATAAATATTTTTTAATTACACACTTTATACTGATGATGAAAAGCAGAAAAAGTATAAGTTGTGTTGATGCATATGTATAATCAGCTATTCTCTACTGTGTTTTTTTCTTTTTAGAAAAATATTTTTATTTCACTTAAAGATACATATTAAGTATTGCTCCATAGTTTCCCAACCACCTGCCTCCCTGTTTTTTCCAGTCAGTTGGGAAAGATTGCTTTAACATGCCAATTTCCTGTTTTATTTTGTCAGAGTAGCATGAGAGCATTTGCATGCCATCAGAATAAAAGTTCATCTAGTACTATACCCTATTTCTGACATTGACCAAAAATGGGTAGCTATGGAATACTTACTAAGAGCAGCACAGGAATACTGTCTCAGAGAACTGTCATGACTTCTTAGCAATTCATGTCTTAGAAGTTTCCAGAATGAGATCAGAGTTTTTCAACTCTAATACTTCTTACTGAATATTTTTTTGGTAATTTTTAAAAATTATTTCTGAACACATGTAAATTCTTAACATCCACTATGCTCTGCCATGAAAAATTATAAATATACCTGTACAGTAGGTGAAACATTTACACTATTTTTTTTACATCTGCTTTTACATTTTCATGAAACTTAATTCAGTTCCCTCTTTCTTCACAACATCAGTGATACAATCTTCCAACACCATGGAAACTGCTCAAGTACTCATCACTGCTTTCCCTTCTCGCTTATTTTTTCCTAATTTAGTAAGTAGGTATTCCATCATGTAAGGGCTTCTTTTTTATGTCAGCTAAGTTTCTCTAAGAATCACTGCAGAAGACCTTTGTTAAATGCCATTTGAAGGCCCGCCTGGACCTCTGATCAAAAAGAGTCCATTTATTGACTCATTCAGAAAACTGTCATAAATTAGTAAGACATAAGATTTTTTACATAAAAATTGTTTTGATTCTTCTTCAATGAATCATACATACCCATACCTCATATTATTTGTAATTAAGAATGTCAATATCACTTTCTGTGGTTTTTATACCCTCTTGAAGCATTTTAAAAATTGCTCTCATGTTAGCTGTTTTCTAGGCTTTTTGAATTTTTAATGTCTGGTATCTAGTCCCAGGATTTTTTAACTACCCATTTTGTCTGTTTGATTTATGAAAATGTTCAGTTTGAGACAGATCCTCTCATGTAACCTATATATATAAAAAATATGGGCACAGAATTATTTATTTCCATGCTTTTCCCATGTGAATACAGAGGAAATTCAAGTAGCTTTCTTGTTTCCTTAATTTTTGATATTGTTTATGTAATGGTCAAGAGACTATGAGGTTTCTTGCTGATGATCTGTTAGAAAATGGATTAATAATTGTTTTTATAATTTCTGCGATTTGTTCCTCATATCCTATTTGGCCTCTCTTATTAATCTTTACAAAAATACTGCCATATTTTGAGATCTATTTTTCATATTTGTAAAGAGATAGTTACACTATTCTTGTGATACAATATTTTATCTAGTTCCCTTATGAAATAACCACAGTAGACCCTACCCCAGAATATATGTATGAGAAACTGATTTAGTTTTCCTCTGCTCTATTCTCAGACTTGAATATGTTTTCAGTATATTCCCAAAATCTAAAATAAGATAAAATTCTGATCTTTAATTCATTTATTAATTCATTTTATTAATTCCTAAAATATCTTCTTAATATTATCACTGTTGATAGAAGGTCAGGAATTTTACTTGTTTTTTTTTCCTTTTGTCTCATAATTAAATTGTCAGTTGGTAAAGGGGGAAATGTGCGTCCAAGTGTGCTGATGCTCTTTTCAAGTTTCATTCCTTTAAATTCAGCCTGTCAAATATGATTAATCAGTGATTAATCTTTTCAGTTATATAGAAATTTTGGTCCTGTGTGGAATATCTGAAAGCTTGTCTCAGCTGGCAAGGTACTTTCTACAGTTACTGAATATTTAAAAATAGTTACTCTGATTAAATTTTGACTTCTTTGAAGTAGCAGACTTCCAAATTCACTTGTTGCAGGAAAAGAAGTTGGGCTTATCTTTATGGGGGCCTTCTAACTCAGGATATTGTGTGATTCAAATCCCTTTTCAAAAGAAAAAAAAAATTAAAATTTTAAAAAGTAAGGAGAGGCTAATTCAGCCTTCAATTCAGGGCATCTTTTAACGGTCTTGACAAAAAAAGGAATTGTTCTTCAGCAGTACTCTTAAAAATGCATACTCATGGATTTGGACACTTTTGACATTTGGAAATATCAATTCTTTAAACAGTCAGCAGTAGATGCTTGGAATATCTTTTGCTTTGCCTTGCTGTGCTATGCATACCCCATTGCTTTCAGAACAGCTATCTTGGGTCATTATGTTCATTGAAGAGATCATGGCTCAGCTGTCCCTGATCTGCCCTCCCACTTTCCAAGCCTTTTAGCCAAGTTTGTGTAAATATATCTATGTAAACCTCCATAATGTTTCTAATTCCTTCTTTATTTCCTTTTCCTTATTTTCATCCTTCCCTCCCTTCCTTCCTCCCTTCCTCTCTTTTACTTATTTACCCCAGTATATCCAGCTCAAGAAGTGGGACAATGCAAATCTCATGAGATTTGACAAGACCAAGTGCAAGGAACTCCACCTGGGTCAGGGAAAACCCCAGTTAACCCCAGTATCAACACAGGCTGGGGGATGAACACATTGAGAACACACCCCTGCTGAGAAGGACTTGGGGGTGCTGCTGGGTGAGAGGCTGGGCATGTGCCAGCAATGTGTGCTTGGAGCCCAGAAAGACAAACATGTCCTGGGTAGCATCCAAAGCAGTGTGGGCAGCAGGGTGAGGGAGGGGATTCTGCCCCTCTGCTCTGCTCTGGTGAGCCTCTACAGGGAGTGCTGCATCCAGCTCTGGAGTCCTCAGTACAAGAAAGACATCCACCTGTTGGAGGAAGTTCAGGGCAGGCCACCAGGTTGATCAGAGGGCTGGAGCTCCTCTTCTACGAGGCATGGCTGAGAGGATTGAGTTTGTTCAGAGTAGGAAAAGAGTAGGCTCAGGGGTGCCCAGTTGTGGCCTTCCAGTATCTAAGGTGAGCCTATAGGAAGGAAGGGGAGGGACTTTTTACAAGACTGTGTAATTAGGGAAAAAAGAAGAATGGCTTCAGACTGGAAGAGAGTAGGTATAGATTAGATATTAGGAAGTAATTCTTTATTATGAGGGTGGCAAGGTACTGGAACAGGTTGCCCAGATAAGTTGCAGATGCCCCATCCCTTGGAAGTGTCCAAGGCCAGGTTGGATGGGGCTCTGAGCAACCTGGTCTAGTGAAAAATGTCTCTGCCTATGGCATAGGGTTGGAACCACATGATGTTTGAGGTCCCTTCCAACCCAAACCCTTCTATGATTCTATGAGCATATGGAAAGAGTAATCTAAATCTAATTGGAAATAGTCTGGTATTTCTTCATTAGACCTTATTAAGAAAAAAAAAAGGGACCACAATACGTCAAGTCTTAAGAATTTCATAAAAATGTAGTCCTGTGCCAAAGAAGAGAACAGAAATAAAAAATTAGTTTTTTCTTAGTTAAAGTAATTTTTTTAAGAGATTTCTTAAAAACGACACTTATTTGTGCACATTGGAGACAGATAGTCCCCTCATAGCATAATTACTTATCTATAGATAAGAACACCTTGTGTCTGTCCTCATCTCTTCCCATATGCTGTGCTTTTCTCAATTTAGGAATATTCTCCTCTCTGTCTTTCCCTGTTCCAGAAAATTTGTGATGAAGGAAAATAATACTTTATATAAGATAACAAAAGTTACTCCTCTATCTGAAGTCAAATTTTTTTTTCTGTTTTTGTTTTTTTGCTTTTTTTTTTTTAAGATGCTTTGACCAGAATTTTATTCGTACTTGATGATGCTGAAGGTGTTCCTTTGTTGTAGTCTAAAGCTGCTTTTCTTAATGCAAAAACATTGTGAAAGAAATTCCATTCCTTTTGCTAAGGGAATAATACCTAATATTTATAGTCTCTTTGCTTAATTATAGTTGTCAAGTGAATATGTTAAAAAAACACTTTCAAGACATTCTCAAGCTGTGTTGTCATATAACAATTCAAAGGAAAATAAATAATCCTCAACATTATTTTACCTATTCTCTAAAAGCAGAAATATCAATCAATAAGTCATTTAGCAGCAACTCTTAGATACTGTAACAAATCCTTACTTCCGACCATACAGCTTACCAAGGATTTTTATTTTCACATTACCAGATGAGTAATACAAATGAGTTGCAACCATCTTGGAAGATGCAATTTCTTTAGTGCTTGATAGTGTACTATATTTAATACACTGATGCACACCTTGCTTAAGCAGCTTATAGAAACCATTAAAAATGCTATATTAGAAAATATTTTTCTGTCCTAGAGTTTGCAAGAGGTCCTTGTAAATTTGCAGATGATTAGTCTATGGAGACTCCTTTTTTTTGCCAGTGTGGTATAGATATGTTATGGCTGTAAATATTTGAAATCCAGAATTCCTCCTGTGTTGCACTACTGTAATTTTGGTGTCAGCATCAAAACCAGTATGTTAACCTCTACCCTGATATATCAGAGGGGCACCTCTTTCCTAAGGGAGGCAAAGCCAGGAGCTGAGGAGCACTTCTGGTTTCCACCAAAGCTTTTTGTACCAGCTTTATTTAAGGGCCTTTCTAAAGGGGGAGCAGGGGCATGCCCTCAGCTGTTCTGTCTCTAAATTGGCCCAAAACCCAGGCAGCCCAATCTCTGCCCTTAGAGCCCCACTGCTCATCACTTAGTATCAAAAGGCTGTATCTGAATTAGAAATTGGCTAAGAGGCTATAAAACAGTTGAGCAGGGATAGTTTCAGTGCAGAATAATTTACCAGAATTTCATTCTGTTCACATTGATTAAATGTGAGCTGGTTATTTTGGTTTTTGGTTTTTAATGGTTTTTTTTAGGGGGGGGGCGTTTGTATTTTATCTTGTTTTTTTTTTTTTTTGTGGGTGTGGTTGTTTTTGTTTGGTTTGTTTTGGTGGGGTTTTTTTGTATGGTGTGCTTTGGTTTTTTATTATTGTTTTGTGATTTTTCATTGCTCTGGTAAACTAACTAATTAATAACTTTTATGTCATATTGAAGGTCAACACTGGTGATCGCTGACCTTCAAATGGAAATGACCATAATGGGCTCCTCTATAGTTGAGTGGAAATACCTTTTACCAAGTCTAATGGCCTAGAACTGATAAGTTTAAATCAATTACTCTACATTCACACTCTTGTGGTTTTATGATTACTAGGTGTAAAGGTATCTGCAGTTCTGAATTGTCTTAGACATTTACAACTCATCACACCACACACCATGATTGAAGAAGGTGCTTTCTCATGAAAAGTAATATTTCCAGCTAACTAAGTGGAAGTGAATGCTTTTTGCAGTTCTGCATACTTGGCTCCTGTGGTATAAGGCAGATCAATTTACATGAAGAATATTGTTGGTAAAATCTGAAAGGTCATGGTACTCAGACATACATAATAGTCTGCCTTCTGAAAAATCAATCTGTCTGCATTGATTAGGTGAAGAAAGCTATTGATGTTTCTGTTTGTTTCAAAAACTGATGGCTGTGCTGAGAGTAAACTTTATTTCCATTGACCTTATTGGGACTTCTTAGGTCTAATAAATAAATTATTTGTTTTACATACAAGAATAATCTTTATGATTTAAAAAATATCAACTCCATAAATTCAATAATTTTAGGAAAATGTGCTATAAAGAGAAAGAACATAAGGTCCTAGTGTAAAATAATGAGACATTTTTAAATGTGGAAAAGAAATCCCCCAATTCTCAACAAAACCTGATTTGACTCTACTCATCTTTTCTGTTTTCACAACACTCCACTGATGCCTTACGATTTTAGCTTTTATAATTTTCATATATTTGTGATCCTGCAATTCTTTAGTGTATAACTCTAAACTCCATATAGAGTGTTAGCTACTGTCCTCCCATTCTGGTCAGACAAAACTATTCCTCTCTAGACCTGAAGCCTAGGGACACCTTACTGTCTCAGGCCCTGAGAAATGTAAACAAAAGTGAGTTGAGGGGGAGAAAACTTGGGGTAAATGACTTCATTACCTGAAGCTGTAATTGGAGGATTAACCCCCAATATGCAAATGAACCCAACTTATAAAAGTATGGAAATGCATGACCCATCATCCATTTTTGGGTGTAGCCCCAGGGGGTTTTGACTGCCCTAAAGGTACCCAAAGGTCCTTCAATAAATATAACCACTTTTTATTCTCTTAATTTTGTCTAGCCTCTGTTTTAGGCAGTCCTACAAGGCATCACCACAAAAAACTTGTAGCTTATAAACTATTCAGTTTGTTTTCATCAAGATGCAATAAATGCTTCAATAGTGCAAAATAAAATTATGGTGTTCACACTAAAAGGTGGATAGTGAAGATAATAAAAAGCCTTGAATGCTTATGGGGTTTTTTATGAATATGTGCAATCGCTGAAATAGGAAGAGATAAATGTTAAAAGAAATTATATGCCCTGACACCATTGTGAATATAATTTAGTATTCTGCTACTAATTGATTAGGTAACAAGGGAGTAGAAAAGATATTTTCTGAAGTTCTAATCATTTTTTCACTATGTTAGTTAGTTCTTATCCAAGAATAAATTACTTTCTTCCAAGTGCTTATTTTTCTGAACTGTTTCAGGTCATGAAATTTAGCTTCTAATTTATTTATAAAGAATTTATTACTAGTGACCCAAATACATGAAGACAACTCACAAGAGGTTTTCAAGGAGACCTTTCCAAGTGTGTGGTGCTTACTAGGTTCTAAATGCAGATAGGTTAATTTCACTGAACAGTGGATGCAACTCGCACAGAAATGTTAAATCTAATGCTTCAGGATATGCCTATATTAAATTTCATAAGAGCCAATCTGGATCATGTGCATGAAGCAGAAGTTTTACACTTTGGAATGCTGAAGGTCATACGCCAATCAAACAGAAGTTGTGAAAACTGGAGTTTATGAGGAGAAACGACTAGAGTTAGTTTAAATTTCCTCTTATTCCTCATATAGAAAAAAACCCTGTTTTTCCTTTGTAATGAATACAAGATTTGTCTCTAAATCTTGGACATGATTCCCTAACTTGCATAGAATAATTTTAGAATAATAAAGTATGTTCTAGATTATCTTCTATAATTTTCTGAATAGGTATATTTATACCATGCATTTGTGTTTTGTCCATTACAAAGACACGTTCACATACTAAAAATATAAAATAGAATCAATTGATGAAAAAAACCCCAAAACATCTATAATCAAAACAACTTAATATTTGAAAAGGAGTTTTAAAAAATATTGGTGTTCAGTCTTGTAAGCCAGGGCTTCACTTGTTCTTTATATTCTCTAAATTATTAATTTTTTTAATACAGGATATTAACTTATTTTCCTTATCCTGAAAAGGACATAAAAATTAAACTAATTGTGTTAGGATCACTTGACATTACCTGTATAAATGGTAAAAATTTTAACTTATTTGGGGCTTCTTGCTTTGAGCCAAGAAGAAAATTGAATTATGCTTTAAAATCACACAGTTGTAAAAAAAGATTGTAAACCTGTTTGGATTGAAAACATATTTCACTTCCATTGGGCTGTTTTATTAAAATGAAAGAGTTGTTAGCTGGTGTGTTGGCAATGTACATTTTATTATAAATAAACTTCTTTGGGGTTAGAACTGTTCCTGTACAGAAGGTAAAAAACAGCTATTCTGAAGAGGGGTGAGACAAGGACAGTACAAAATTTAGGGATTTCTTTTTTAAACCTTAAACACTGATATGAATGACAAAGCACTTTAAAAAATATATCTCTGTTACATACTCACAAATAGCATACATGGAGTAATAGAATGAGAGAAACTTAGAATGGTTTACAGTGGAAGGGACCTTAAAGACAATTTAGTTCCTACCCCCTGCCCCATGCAAGGACAATTTCCACTAGACCAGTTTGGTTAGAGCTCCATCCATCCAGGCTTTGAACACTTCCAGGGATGGGACATCCAAAACTTCTCCGGGCAACCTGTTCCAGTGCCTCATCATTGCCATGGTAAAGAATTTCTTAAAAATATCTAATCAAAACCTACCCTCCTTCTTGAAGCTTGAAGCCATTCCCCCTTGTCTGGTCACTACACATCCTTGTAAAAACTCCCTCCCCGTCTTTCTTATAGGCTTCCTTCAGGTACTGGAAGGTCACAATTAAGTCACCTATCCTTTTGTTTCCTAGTCTGAACAAAAAGCCAATCCTCTCAACTTTTCCACATAGGAGAGGTGCTCCTTTCCTCTGATCAACTTGGTGGCCTCCTCTGAACTCACTCCAGTAGGTCAATGTCTTTCTTGTACTGAGGACTCCAGAGCTGGATGCAGCACTCCCTGTAGAGGCTCACCAGAGCAGAGCAGAGCAGAGCAGAGCAGAGCAGAGGGGCAGAATCCCCTCCCTCACCCTGCTGCCCACACTGCTTTGGATGCTACCCAGGACATGTTTGGCTTTCTGGGCTGCAAGCACACATTGCTGGCACATGCCCAGCCTCTCACCCAGCAGCACCCCCAAGTCCTTCTCAGCAGGGGTGTGTTCTCAATGTGTTCATCCCCCAGCCTGTGTTGATACTGGGGTTTTCCCTGACCCAGGTGGAGTTCCTTGCACTTGGTCTTGTCAAATCTCATGAGATTTGGATTATCCCATTTCTTGAGCTAGTCCAGGTCCCTCTGGATGGCATCCCATCCTTCAGGTGGGTCAACTCACCTTGGTGTCATCTGCAAATTTGCTGAGGGTGCACTCAATGCCTTCATGTTTGTCATTAATGAAGATATTGAATTACTCTGCTCCCAATACAGACCAGTACAACAAATATAGTTTGGTTTTATAAATATAAAAAATAGAAATGTGAATAGAAATAGAAATAAGAATATTTTGTAGTATTGGAGAATCATAGGAACATTGTGAACCATCCAGTTCATGGCATGTTCCAAAACTCTGGCACGTCGATGTGAACTCAAATTTCTTACACCTTCAAGCAGTAAAACATCATAATAGCAGAATCAGAAGTGGTTTATAGAGGCTGTTTATGAGCACTAAAATAGGTAGTATGCAATCACTTGTCTACCCCTTGTGATCTCTAACCTACCTGAAGTATTTTTCTTTTAACACAATAATAATTATAAATTATACTATTCAGTATCTTAAATGACATTAGTGGTATGTGTGTAAACTACTGAGCTGTGGATTTGGACTAGTGAAAGCAGGCTGATAGAGCCCAGCTTGGAAGTGCATGTAGGCTGCAGTATTTCCTATCCACCTTTGAACAGTGAACAAAAGATATGAATTTTTGTTTTTCTTATTCTTAAACTGTGCTGCTGGGCTAAGGAACTTGCACTGGAGTATTTGTTCAGTTTGGCTCCAGAGAAAGAGGAGCTGTTTCATAAGATCAGCTAAATTGATATTTAGAAATGTCACCCGTGATATGGTGGCCTTTTCTAATATATCCCAAGGTAAATATGACCTTTCACTCAAAATTTTTGTTGTTGAAATTATATGGTCGTATAGTCTGTTTCTTATTCAGAGTCTTTAATATTTAAATTATTTTACATAAAAAAACCCAAGGAATTTTTAAGCAGATTTATCTTTTTTTTGCCTCTCAATATCATTGATTTCTATTTATATATATGGTGGAAAGCGTATCATTTGCATGGTAGGAAATAATTGAGCAGAATTTGAATGTTTGATTGAACAGTTCACACTGAGAAGGGGAAAATTGGGCCTTATTAGACAGGGCAAAAAGGAATTTTTGGTGTGATAAACATATGGGAAGTGGTGGAAAACATACATACTAAATCGAAATGTTTATGATAAGGTGCTGTCTTTCTGTGCATGGTCCTCACAAGCCAAGAGGAATGCTGTAATAGTTTCATCTTTAAACTTTTTTGCATTTTCTGTGTATTGTGTCCTCTTAGCTTTTGCCCCAGCCTGCTGAAAAACTAGGCATAATTCCCCAGATGACACCAGCAAATATTGACAGGAAAATTCTGCTGCTTTAGAATAGTCCTCAGGTGAATTGCTCAGGAGACCTGTCATAAATGCCTTACTGTTCTGGCAACACACATATTAGAGTTACTTTCTGGGTGATCTGAGGGAAGAATAGTGCTACGTAATTTCTTTTAAAGATCAGAAAGGGAAATATTAGCCTGGCTTTATATATGCTCTGAAAATTTCTTATCATGAATTCTTTCCACCACACTGTACTAACTAAATGGCTTTTAGGAACATATCAAAATTATACAGTTTTGGGGTGCTGTTTTAACACTTTGTGCCAGGTAGCATTTCTATGTAGTTACTGCAGAGATCGACTGTTTACAAAAAAGTCCCCAGTGGATCAGTGAGACAGAAAAATTTAACTATAAAGTATGAATAAATTTATATATTGCACTAATATGATGTGCAAGTGTGTATTTAGGACAACCATATGAAATTGTTTACACAAGTCAGTAAAATCATCTAGAGGGGAATGTTGCTTTTAATTTTTCCATATGTATTAAACATAAAACAGCCATGTGGAATTGGTAAACTGAGCTAGATTAAAGTATGCATTAGATATGTATGATTACATATGAAGGACCACATTAACAGAAGGACTGTAACTGGCAAAACAAATGTTTTTTTCAGTGTGACAGCACCCATCTCAAGATGTAGTATGAGGCTGCAATAAAAAAAAAAAAGCAAACATAAGACATACTGATATTTTATATTAAGACATTCCTGCCTCTTCTCTCCACCCACAGAAATTACATTCAAGTGGCATTCAGAGGTCTTGTTCATAGGTGTTAGGAAGTGGTCTTGTTCAAAATACAAATCTTGAACGGATTACAACATTTTCTAACTGAAAACCTGAGGATTCAGGGCAGGTCCATTATGCAGCTCAGCTTCATAAGACCTATGCAGCGGAGCCCTGATTTTGGGAAAACATTGTGTTGCAGTGCTCTGCATCGTTGGTTTGACCACACACTGTAAATGTGACACGAGAAAAATGTATTGCCTATTCTGAATGTGCTGACACCATCTGTGCACATCATACCCAGTAGATCTGTCTTGGAAATTTTGATTTGTTCTACTCATTTGCTAAATAGGACATCTGTACTTGTTGCTGGACACTAGAGCAGTATAACTACCCCTGAAATGGTGAGAAAACCAGATTTTTGCTGCGTAGTTTTCCTTCTCTGAATGCCCTGCCCTCCCTTCTTCCTCCAGCTTTATATGCTGAGCATGACATGGTATGGGATATCTCTTTGGGGAGTTGGGTTCAGCTGTCCCAGCTGTGTCGCCTCATAGCCTCTCGCCCATCCCCAGGCCCCTCACTGTAAGGGCAACATGAGAAACAGAAAAAGCTGGGATGTTGTGCATCAGCTTAGCATTAGCTGAAACAGCTAATGCTACAACACTGTTTTGTTCAGTAATTCAAAATACAGCATTGTAGGAGCTGCTATGGAGAAAATTGACTCTGTGCCGACAAAATAAGTACAACTATGAAAGATTCCTTCAGATTACACTGATCTCTTTTTAAGGATGATTTAATGGAGTATTAGTTTGCTTAAAATGTGACATCACTTGTCTGTCTAAAGCATATCTGTCAATACTTTATTTTACTGTTTTTATGTTGTTAGAATGTAGGCAATAAACAGAAAGAGTGGATGAAACTAAACTATGTGAACAATACTTAATTATGTTTATGGGAAAACTATCATTATGCATTTCTAATTGGACATTTTCTTCTAATAGTTTTGTCAGATACAGAGTCACAGCCTTTAGAACAATGCCTGTATTGGTTTGGCACAGCCGGGTGTTCGGTCGCTGGGGGCCTACTGAGATGGCTCCTGTGAGAAGCTGCTGGAAGCTTCCACCATGTCCATCAGAGCCAGTCCCTTATGGCTCTGAAGATGGACATACTGCTGGCCAAAACTGGGCCAGTGAGAGAGGTTGGTAACACCTCTGTGATGACATATTTAAGAAAAAAATTAGAACAAAGCCACAAGGCTTTGGATTCTAGTCAGAGAAGAGGAGGAGGTGAGAACATGTGAGGGAAAACAACATGGTGGCACCAAGGTCAGTGGAGAAGGAGGGGCAGGAGGTGCTCCAGGTGCTGGAGCCGAGGTTCCTCTGCAGGCTGTGGTGCAGACCATGGTGAAGCAGCTGTGCCCCTGCAGCCCATGGGGATCCACGGGGGATGCAGAGATCCACCCACAGCCCATGG
>VZTN01000073.1:1656-18498 GCA_013400515.1 Erpornis zantholeuca
ATTGATTAAGTCATGGCCAGTTCAAAAGAATGATGTGTCTCGTCTTTCATTTTAAGTATTTTTATGTTTATACTATGTCTTCAGCCTTCTTATTCACAACTGAAGTGTCAAAAAAGAATTAGTTTTGCTTATTTTAACACTATAAGAAATATAAAGTGTATTAACAGAACTTCTAAGGAAACCACAACTAAGCTCCATCTGCCAGCGTAATCAATAACTTGTTTGTTTTTCGTCTTGACTTCAAACTAGCATTGACCAAGTAAGCCCTAGAACCTGAATCAAAAAAGTGTTTCTCAGAGGAAACACTTTAGTTTGATTTCTGCCCCCACCAAGTATAAATATATTATGTTGAGTTGGAGTTGGCACCTTTGGAAGGCACCACACTGAGACCCTGTAGACAGGCCAGCATCCTGGTGCTGGCCTAGGCATCCCAAGTACATTGAATCATGAAAAACAAGTCCAAAAATTACCTCTATCATATCTTTAAATTATTATTATTGAAACTTCAAACAGAGGAAATTTCAAATTTTCCCGTTGGTGGCTGACACTCCTTGATCTCCCTACTCTGGTTTGAATGCTGACTAGGAAGTGGGTACAACATAGACTCAAAACTTTGCAGGTATTAGACACTTGTTGGGAAAGAAATCTACATCAGCCCTGCATTGTGCACAGGTAAATGTATGTCTGATTGGTCATTTCACTTTTGCTTTTCTCCTGAAGGTGAGGATGTGTCAGTTACACCAAATACTTTATAAATATATTCCCTCCACTGCTGGCAAACAAATGTACCTGTATTTGATTTGATAACAAAGTCAAATGACTCCAAACAATCCCATATACTTTAGCTATAATTTAATGGGTTTAAACATATTTAAACTTCTGAATTTATTTGCATGTAGAGCAAGTGGAGTCACAATCCTTTCTCAATCATGTACAGTACATCATTTGAGGAAAAAAGCCTAAAAAGTGTGAAAATGGGGCAAAGAAAGGGCAAGAAACCTAGACAGAAACAAATACGTAGGGGGAGGGAATGGAATTTTTATTACTCTATTGTTTCTTTATTATTCTTTTTTTTAATTGTTCCTGTATTATTACTTTGTTATTTCTGTTAGTTTAATTGTATTCTGCTTTCAGTGAAGCAGAAAAATTAAAATATTTGTAAAACTGCATTGCACATGAATTCCATTAAGTTAAATACACTTATATATTAGGAAAAAATCATAGAAAGAAAGTAGCATAAAGCACTTTTTATCTAACAATATATTACCACTATTCAATATTAAAATAGAATGTCACAAATTGTGACAATGAAAATATTATTTAACCATATGAATGTTTTCTACATTTAACCAACTGCACACCAAGCAAACTGAGTTATTTTGAAAACTGAATCTTGTTATCAGCTATTAAAGAAGAAAATAATTTGAAAATAAAATTAGCAAGTATATAAAAAGGCCAAGGGTATAATATGTCTTATCAAAAATTACCTGATTAGATCTTAATGTCTTGTCTTTCCATAAGTCTCACAGAAAATCCATGGGAAAAAGATTATTGATTTTCTAGTATACCAGATATGAATCTGTGCTTTCTTTCCACGTTATTATCAAACACTGAAAATAAAATTTAGTAGTTCCTCATTTTTATATTTTTCATTAGTAAAGAGTTTTCCCCACAAACGCATTTAATTCTTTAAAAACTTTTCTGCCAAGAAGAGACAGAAACAGGCTCTTCCATTCATTTATTTTAAGAGAAAAACTACAAATGCACAAAAAATCCCTTTAAGAATATTTTTCTCCCTCATTATTTCTTTGGTGGGTTTTCAGGTGATGAATTTTTGCTGCCTTTCATTATATTGGCTTGGAAAAGTCAAAATCTCGCCATGCTTAACACTACAAGTTACAATAACTGAACTACTTTGGAAGCACTCTTGCACTTAGCAAAGACCCTATTTGCATTTTAACTTATATTATGTAAATCACAATATATAAATATAGTGATTAAGTTCCACTTAAAATCACTGTGTGCTACTAAAAGCTCAACTACTTAGAAATTTAACAGCATTTAAGATTTTCAGCTGAATTGAAAAGCACTATTTAAACCCTCCAACCAATTCAGGCTCTATGTATTAACTCTAAAGTCCCCATTTGCTTGTCAACAGCTTCCAAAGCCAATAGAGAACCTTCAGTGCTCTATATAGAATAATACAGTTAATATTGTAAGCATTGGAGAATAAAAATATAGAAAATATTTAAGTTTCTTCAACTCAAGTACTGTCTTTAAAAGGAAACATTTTAAGTGGCCAGAATTTGGCCTTAGTGTAGTAGCAATTACCACGGCAGATGAAATCAAACAAAAAATCAGTGTGTTAAACTAGATGATCATGCTTAGAAAAGAATCATGATTTTTTTATTTATCACATGGAAGAGACAAGACGCCAATGACTGTTCTCATACATATAACATTTGAAATTTTACCTCCTGGGTTTTGAGAGATAATGTTATATAAAATTTTGATTCTTTCAGCACGGTACCACTAAAGTAGCTTTAAAGTGCTGTGATTTATGACCCAGAAATGTTTAGATAATTACTGCATGTGCTTTAGCACTCCTTGCAGAAAGGAAATATGCAGGAGTCCCGGCACAGAGATTAAAGTTCATAGAAGCAGAGCACTAAGTGCCAAGCTGAAGAACATAATATCCAGAATTAAAGACTCCTGATGCGAGTGTAGTTCCATGAACCAGCCTCAGGATCTTTCACATTTCATGGCTTGGTGGCTTCTGACAGTTCAGTAGCCACTTAGAAATATGACCCTGCAATTAAAGAAGCCATCTCGTCACTCCCTAGACAAAAAGCAGTGCTGCAGGCACTTCCACATTAGGTTTATCAATATTTTTGAAGTTTTGTGCACACCAGGACAAGTTCAAAGGATAATTGTAGAGCCTGCCACCCCATCCCAGTCTACAGTGAAAGTCTCCCTTAATTTTAAACTTCATAATTTCGCTACTGCAAATTCTTAGAGGTGTGAGGATTACCTGGCAAAAGCTTCTGACTTACCTGAATCCTGCTGGTGAGCAGAGTTAAGAGACTTTACATCAAACACTCAGAGGACTTTAATATACTAGCAGACAAACAGCACAAGCCACTGGCTGTTTAATAAAGTTAAATGTTTCAAACCAAGAGTAATCACATTATGAGAAGACCAAAAAAATAGAATTTGTTTTTGCTAGTAGCCACTCCACACAAGCAACAAATTTTCAGTGTTATAGCTAAAGTCACACCATTTATATGTAGCTTGGGTTTACTGCCAGTTTTCATCTCTTTGTTGCAAACAACAGCATTGAAAGAATTAAAATTTGCAGTGCTGCTGAGATTGACCACAGACACCCTTCACCTTGATGGTAGGTTTTTAGTAAGTATAAAGTTGCAGGATTAGGTCAGTTGACAATGACTATTTATCCTAATGGAAACCCCATTAGAAGCTGGGGTTTTTTTGAGTCTCTGATGATGGCTGGGTCAGTCAGTATTCAATGAATGACTGTATCATTGTGAAAAACCAGCAAGACAAATGGAAATTATCATGATTCACTGGCCACTCTGCTGACAAACAGACTGCAGGAGAGATGGATGGAATTTTAAAATAGCTGACTACATTTAACTCAACTGCCTCACTTTGGAAGCCTGTTACCAGCTTGCCCCACTCTTTTCCCAGAATCCAACAATTAGTTGGATTAATATTGGGGATGCAGAACCCAACAAAGCCAACCATCCAGGAAACCAAACAGTTACTGATTTTTCATTCCCTGAGTCTGAAGGTATTGTGAAGGTATGAAGACACCTGGTCACATATGAATATTTTGTGAAGGATGCTGGTACTCTGAAAGCAGTGGTGCATTCTCAGAACACAGATGTATGTTTCATCAACTCTTTATCCCACATGCCATAATGCTTCCTACTCCCAACAATCTTAAAGATATAAAAGTAGTTTTGGAATAATTCCAAATACTAGGACTTCAGTGGATCAATTTCCTTTCACTACAGGTGATTTCACAGTATCTGGGTGCTTTTTGCAAAAAGTGCTAATTCAAATGACCAGTACTTAAAAATCTGAGCAGAACTCGGATGTGTAGTAAATGGGATTTTTTCAGAAATTTCTGCCACCTGAAAGCCTTGAAAAAAACAGCCCTGTAACAAAATGAGAAAATGCTGAATGTTTTTTAACCCAAGAATACTCAACCCTTTCCTACCATTCATTGTCACCTCTTGCAGAGACACTGTATTTCAAGAGTCCAAATGGAGAACAGAATAAATAATCTATCCTGTATTACACATGCATTTATCTTCTTAGCACCTTCAAACAAAAGTGTTTGTATTAGCCAGAGATCAAAGATGAAAACTGATGTCAGCCAGACAAAGCTACATCAACTGATTCATGCTGTTGCTGAATATTTTCAACACATTTGAGAGCTTTGGATCTCCAGAGACAAAAGCTTGCCCACACTGTAGTAGGCTTATAGTTATATTTCCCCATGATGTAAAATGAACTGGAGACAAGATTGGAGATGCTGAAAACTCAATTGCTGTGAAGATTTGGCAAAATGTGCTGTAACAGCCCACTTATAACGAGCAGGACGAGGTTTTCTTTGGTTTCATTTTGAAGAAATCAATAGGATATTCAAGAACGTAGAAAACAAGTTTGTCTCTCCAACAAGGAGCATAGAAAAGTTAATACAATCACCCACTTTTCACTGTGTTATTTCCAGTGGATGTTCAGTTTCTGATAAAGATAAATAACCAACTGCAGTCATGGAATGGGCTTGTGGAGTCAGGCCTGATGAATTGGCAAGGTTTCATCATTTTATTATTAAGCACTACACTAATCTTTGTATTGGATTTGTCAGCCTTAAAAGGTATTGCAAGCTGAGAAACATCCATCTACAACAGTTAGTACAGAAATTATGGACTTGATTTGGCAGGTGATCAGATTACTGACAACTGAAGACAGGAAGACATGGTCAGAGGCAAACCCTGTGATATGGCTATCTCTGATAATCACACAAGATACCCAGCATAACTGGAGATGAAAATAGTAGGTTAAACCTAGATGGTTTCAAAAGAACCATGGCAGAGCTCACAAATAGTTCTGTCCAAGGCAGAATGGCCCTATGAGTGATTTAAAAGTTCACAATGCAATCTAAAATCATCATCAGAGGACTCTCAAGGAACAACTACCTGAGGCTCCTGAATTAACTCATGTACATACAAATTTAAATCAGTACAAGAAAATAAAGCAGAGCATGCAAACATACAGAATTTGTATCAGGAACAGCAGTATTAACACTGTGGTGCTTAATAGCATAGTCTAAATTACTACCTGTAAATATTTATTAATAAATTAATTTTTGAATAACAGAAATTTTCTAACATAGCTGTTAGAAAATTTAATGGGAATTACAGCAATTTCAGTGGATTTAACAACTGATGAACCCCCAAATTAATTCCATTTTGACCACCATTTTTCCCCACAGCCAGCATTCACTCATCATCCAGGCTTAAGGTGAACACGATGGACCTGGAAAATTTAAACCCAGTTCAAGCTCATCTCCAAAAATAATTAATTTGTTAGCATTTTTTCCCAGAAACAACAGAAAAACACTGGTATGCTAATCAAAATGAAAGAATACAAGAACATATATATATTTAAATCTCAGGAAACAACACAGTACTGGAATACAGAATCTGTGTATAAGTAGGATTATAAATTTCTTCAAATTAAACAAGAACTGTTAGATCATCATCCTAAGTTATTTTACACCCGTGAGTTCTCAGGCTTTCTCTCTGCACAGATCAATAGCACATGCTTCCTCATTTAAATTCAGTCAATAATTAAAGTTAGCCAGGGAAGCATTAGAGCATCACTGATTGCTTAATGCTTGTTTTTGTCAGTCCATTTATGTCATTATTGCAAAATTTTATGTTATCATTTTATGTCAGCTACTTCTTAAACGTGAGGTAATGTACCAGCTCATTCTCAAGGTTGAAATAGTAATCCTTTTGACCAAAAGTATCCAAAGAGGGAAATGATGACTAATTCCTAAAAAAACCTTAAAAGTAGTATTTTACTCTGGGAGACTACTAGTGATACAGGATCTTTTCATCTGATACAGAAAGAGATATGAAAAAATATCCACTGAGCCACATAAAAGTTTTCAGCCTGTTAAACAGAAAAACTCAATTACAAACTGAATGTAGCTGCTAACATGGGACATACAAAGAACTATTGGAGGAAGAAGTGACCTAAAATCTACAGAACAATGGCTTGCACATCACGTTCCAGACTCCCAAATGCCCTTCTCACAGCCACAGGTTTTACAGGCCAAAAAGAACTCTGAAACCTATTGTCAGAAGTCTACCTCTCTTTCAACGTGATTTTAATTTAAGTTTTTAACTGAAAGACATTTCAGCACTGATTTATAAAAATTTGTTTGAGAACAGAAATATTACCACACAGAAAACTTGTCAGGTAAAAAGAAATGAAAGAACATGTATATTGGAGAGGAGGAACAGTGAGGGCAGAAAGAAGCTTTCAATCCTGGAAGATTTCCATTCTGGCATTAAAAAGATAAAATAGCAGTTCAGAAACTGAAAGCATTTCAAAGCAAATGAATCACAAGAGAAAGTTGGAAAATCCATTTTCAGGAGGAATTTTAACAACTCTGCCACTGGTAAAGAAGCGGTGCTCTTTTTTCCAAATGTGTATTAAAAAATATAAAGGAATTCCATCTGTTAATATATGAGATAGGAACAGAAATCATTGTAAATGATGGAAAAATTATTCTGATCATATTATTTTTAAAGGTTTAAGTATTGAAAAGAGGCCAATAAACCTGCATATCGGAAAAAGAAATTTAAAGTTGATCTATGCAAGTGAACAAAGAGACTATTTCTAATTTACAAAATTTGAGGCTATTTAACTGATATTTATTCTCTTAAGGAATGCATTCTGAATTTTTTCTGAACTTACACTGATAGATTTAGCAGCACAAGTCAATATACTAAAACGCTCTGATTATTTAGAATATAGGGGGGTTTTCAGTGTTATTCAGAAAGAATTTAGAAAGGATATCTCTCAGTGTAAAAGTATACTGGAGATCCAGAAAAAAAACCCCAAACAACCTCTGTGATGGTCAACTGGAAAGAAAGGAAAACCAGCCTTGTAACAGAATTTCTATCTACACAAGTTTTCAAATGCATATAGGCTTAAGAAATACGCAAGTTGTTTTTTTTTATTTTCTCTGTTCTTGTTTGAAAGTTGAGAAGATTAATAAGAGCAGCTTTGAAATTCCTTCCTCGTTTTCCTTCTCTGCATTCTCTGACAAGGTATTGGTGTCGCATGTCAATTCAAGTCAAGGACAAGTTTTCAAAGAGGAAGAAAATGCTTCACATCTCTCCCCTCTCAGCCAGCAATGAACAACCCCAAACCACTCCTCTGCTGTACAAATACTCACTTCATACTGCATAAATGGTTAAAAAGACTGTGACTGGGAGGTGGATAGGAATACAGAGGATCATGATAAATTATATTACACTGTTTTTCTCCCTCTCAAAATAAATGCAGTCATAAAGTGTATGTTATTTTCAGTTCATTTTTCTCCCAAGATTACAAATGGAAATAGCTTATTACCTTTACATTTTATCATTCAGTCAATATATTTCCATACAACATAGTTTGACAACTAATCAGTTGGCAACAAAAGATTAAAAGATAAATATAGGATAGGAGAACTTTCTAACCTATTCTCAAGCAATTTCCTACATTGATGTATTGTATAAGAGGAGTCCTGCACACTAGCTATGCTACCAGATACTAGAAATAGCTACTGAAAATAAGTAAAAAATGGAGACTTCAAATCCATAATTTTCAAGGGAAATAAAAACCTGGCAAGCACACAATAAAAATGACAGCTCTGCAAGGTAGAGAATCAATGTTGCACTCAATGCCTAGCATGATACCCTAAAAATGCACATTGAATGAGTCTAAATAGTTGCAGTTCTCTTTAGTAATCACACCTTTAAAGCCTGTTTGATTAAGATATTCCAATAACTAAGATCTAGAGTCTCAAGAGACATTTACCTCCTTTTTTAAAGCTTGCCCTTAAAGACAGTTAAATTTTGGTTTCTCTCTTTTCCCTTCCTCTGCTTTATTTCCTGACAAGAAGAAAGCATAATAAAAATTGCTGAGAGGACATTAAAAAAAGGAAGAAAACTATCGGGGAAGAAGAAGTGGAAGAAAAAAATTAAAGTCATTCTTTGGCTCTGTTAAATTTATGGAGATAGTCCTCCTTTTAAGCCTTTTGATCATTCTTGGAGACCTCACATCAATAATACCATCACATTAAACAATGTTATTCTGATAATTTCAGTAAATTTCAATCTATTATTATTTACAGTCTCTGGAAATTCTTTCCTGAATTAAAAAAACTCATAAAAATCTCATAGTATATGTATAAATTTGTAAAGGAGACTTTCCTACAGAATCCTGGCATATATTGGTGTGATCCAAATTAAAAGCTAATTTAAAAACTCTACTGCTCTTGAAACTGAGGCATTTTTTCTTTAATACCTCCCTTACTGCAACACTTAAATATAAATAACATACTTATGAAGCTTGTTTCTCTTGTATTCATCAATGTACTACCTTCACCAATGCATAATAAAAACTGGAATTCTCTTTTTATGTTTAAATATTACTGTAATACTACTGTTCTACAGCAAAATATGTTTGATCACATTTTAATTGCTATTTCAAGTATTCAACTTTGCATGATATCAACAAATTTAATGCAGCAAAGAAGTGCAAGTCTTACTACAAACAGCCATGCTGTACTTTCATTCAAACATTTAGGAGATGTACATAGAAAATTTAGAAATGAAAATATTATTTTGATCAATTTTCAGAATTATCAGTTGTAATTCGAAATCAGAGAGTGACTTGAAGAATTTTTATTAATATTTTCAGTATTTTTTTTCCCTTTTTCAGTTCTTCAATTCAAGAATTGAATTTCAAGAGGCCGATGGTAAATTTCTGCTTTCACTTCTCAATCCTGCTTGTGTCTCTTTACTTTCCTATGCTTAACTTTCTGTAGAACTCAGATCCATATTTCTTCCCTTCTCCTCCCCAGTGAATACTTTTTGTTTGGCTGGTTTCATTGATGGTTTTCCTTAATTCACTTAGGATTACATAAAGCACAGTAGCGGTGTCAGAATATGTGCTAAATTCTCTGCAGCCCTGAAACGCTTCTTACAGAACCACATCAGCTTTATTTCTTATGTTCCCTCCAATGGCACACGGCAATTTTTAGGGCTCTAAGGTCATTGCATGATCTATATCTTTGTCATAACATTCACACATAACATGTGGAATATTCTATTCATGGGACATGGAAAGGAAAAAGGCAATAGTTAAAGCCACTCTGTGTTGGTTTAACACAGCCTGATTTTTTGGTGCGGGGGGGACCCAACAGAGATGGCTTCTGTAAGAAGCTGCTGGAAGTTTCCACTGTCTGGCACAGCCAATCTCTGATGGCTCTGAAGATGGACATGCTGCTGGCCCAATTAGAGAAGTTGGTAACACCTCTGTGATGAAATATTTAAGAAGGAAGTGAAAGCAGTGTGAACAGGTTTTTTTCTGAGGGGTGGAGAGGTGCTGCCATCAGGATCCTCCTGGTGCCACCAGTGGCCTTGCAGCCACCATCACCTTGGCACAGCCATGGCCACCCCTAGCCAGCTGTGCTGCAGGCAGAAGGGCAGGGGCAGCGGCTTCTCCTCTTCGTCACCCCACATGAACAGACGCCTGCGCCTCTCCAGAATGATGCCCTTACTCCCTCTGGAAAAACAACTCTAGTACTACTATAGTTACTGTTCAAGTAGCAGGATTGTAACTGAAGTCTTACTACTCTTAAGGCATGAATCATGTTAACTGTCTTCTGCAACTCATGTTCCCTAAAGGTGGTTCCGCACCCATACAAGAAAATGTTAAATCAAAGAACCTTGTTAAAGAAAAAAGCAGATTAAACCATATTCAGCAAACTTTCACAGCCTTCAAAGCACCTGCTTTCAGTACCTGACTCTGCAGAACACTGCAGTTCTCGCTGTGTGAGGGTACCACGGGCAAACAGCATGGCACTAAGGTATTACGGAAAGACGACCTGTGCCCCAAGTATGTTTGACTAGAACTTAATTAATATTAAATCAATGCCAGAGAAAAAGAAGCATGGAAGAAGACAAACTAAAAAGTGTTTATGTAATATGAAATGTTGGACTGAGAAAGTTGCAGAAATTATTATTAAATTCTTGCCTTTGAGGAAGTTTGAGTTCCAATTTTATACTGGCTTTTTGGTACACAATAACCATAACATGTCTTTGAGTGAGCAGCCTGCTTTCACTGCTGCTCTCATCTGAAATTATTGCTTTACTCCACAAATATTTTGCTGGAAATTTTATTTGGTAAGAAGGTACTTCTTTGAAGCTTATGTTTCTCAATTTAATTTTTCAATTATGAAACTTTGTAAAAAAACTCCCATTGCTGTTTTGCTGTTATGCACATTTTTTTGTTAAACTAAATAAAAGCAAAAGTTAAAACCCCATTTCACATTGGAAGAAAACCAACATTCTGTTAAAATTTGGAAATAACATGAAAGTGTTGCTGAAAATTTTCTCTGCCACCTTTCTGTAATCCTAGTTTGGTTCATGACAAAAGAAAGACATGTATATTCATTCCCTTTGATTTCTGAATTACTTCGTTTTAAATTTACTAAGGATTTAAATCATGTTTTCTCATTAAAAATACAGCTATGCTGCAAAACAATTCTATTTCCTTTAGATAAACAAGAATTGTACTAGTGGAATAAAACAGAATTATGGATTAGGTTTTCTTTAAAGTACCACTGAATTTCAAATCAATATAGCAGAAATATATGTGAAACAAATTGTGTGGTGTGTGCTTGATATTTTGCAGACCATTTGGAAGAGGCCTCATTTCAAAAGGAAAGGTTCATGTTTGTATTCCTGTACGTTTTTTCATTCAAGTGATTCTGAGGTAGCTCTTTATTCAGCCTTTATGTGAAGGAGGACATTTTGCCCATGCATGATTTTAAACCACATCTAATCTTTAACTTCTGTCTCATAATGAAAGAAGTATTCTGAGTTCCAGGGTGGAGAATGATTACTGACAATGATCAGTGAATAGTAATCTAGGGTGAAAGGGACCTTAGGGTGTCTCTAGTTCAACCTCCTGATACAAGGAGGATCAACCATGACCACAAATCAGATTGCTCAGGGTTTTATCCAGAAAAAACTTCAAAACCACTGAAGTTAGAAATAGCACTGCTTGTTCCCCAGTTCTACTGTTGGCTATCCTCACAATAAATAGTTCTCTTACATCCAGCCCATCCAGACAGGAGAGGTCTTAGGAAAGATTATTACAGCCCTGCAGCTGTTACAGAGCTCTGGTAGAGTAGGACTCATTAGCCTCTACCTGTTTAATCTGATTTTCCCCCTGATTTGTGTACTGTTACAAATCACGAAGTTGTAACTTGGATACAACTTCACAGCTACAGTACCAGCCTTCCACAAGTTTTCTAGTAATATATGGAAGGAAAGTTGGTGAAGAAAGCAATAAAAATAACCTCTTTTTGGGGGGGGGCATGGTGGGGGAGAGTGGTGATGACCTAGTCTTTTCCACATACATCTTGAATTCCAGTCTGGGTAACACTAAAGATGCTCTTGATCTAAGAACTGATATAAACTCCAGTACTTGTAATGGTTCTCTTCCTTACCTTCATGATGGCAGCTGGGTACATCCAAAATGGCAGCTGATTTTAACTCCAAAATATTTGAAATATTTCAACAATCCCTGTGCCACAAGCAACAGAGAAAAACATGGGAAAAACATCCTCATGTTTCTCATAAGGATATTCAAGGCCATATGTAGACTATTTAACTTTTGGATAAAATAGTTCAGGAATTGAACTAAAATTCAATGATTTTACTAAATAAAATGGTTTTGTGAATCCTATTTTAATGACTAGCATTAACCAGTAATTATCATGAGTTGGCTTTAAAATTGCTGTAGCCATCTCCTGAAGGTAGGGATAAATTTACTTTATCAAACTCTGTCAGGACACTGAAATTTGCAGGGCAGTTTCACCCTCTCTTGATTCACATAACAAGCACATGCTAGTTTTAAACTAAAAGAGGAGTAATTTGGATTAGATATCAGAAAGAATTTCTTTCCTCAGACTGTGGTGAGGCACTGGAACAGATTGCTCTGAGTTGTGTATTAACCATCCCTGGGGGTGTTCCAGGCCATTTTATTTCAGTATCATTTAGAAGCATCAAAACATGGCTATTTGTAAATATTTTTTAAATTTATTAAATGAGTACTGGGCAAAGAGAGAACACAAACCAGCACAAAACTATGCAAGTGCAGACACATGAAAAAATGAGTACCCATATGGTTTCTTTTCTATGCTAATATAGTCATTTTAATAGCTTCTATTAATTTTAAAGGATGGTTCTAGTGTTCAGATGGAACTAGGGGATAGGTGTATTTGAAATCTTTTTGTTCTATTGATTTATTTTATGAACACAAAGCTCTCAGTCCTGGGGTACAGTTTATGTGGTTAAATATCCCAGAGGTTTTACATTAAAGACTGGTTCATTATGCTGTTTTATGGGAAGAGTGTCTCAAAAAGGCTTCCCACATAAACACTATTTTTCTGCTAGAAAAATATGACCCTCTAAAACCTTAGGAAAAAATGGTCATGAACCTCTAAAAGCAACAGGGACATATTAATTTTTAAAGACAATAATAAAGACCTGTCTGTTTGATAATAATCAAGAAATTATGACAGTTATTATCAGTCTTGTTTCTGACTTGTGGGCTAAGANGGAGAGGAGTTTTGAATTAGGCCACAGTAAAAATGCCTTAAACCTCAACAATCTTCCCTTTCCACACAAACACCAGTCAAAAAAGTCAAAGAGAAGCTGTTTAGTAAAGGCTCTCTCCATAAACTTCAGTTCAGGGAACATGACATAATTCTAATTACTGATCTTCTGTGTACCAATTTAAGTTCACGGAGTTCTTCAGATTCTTCTATTTTCTCTCTTAATTGGACTTCACCATTCTCTCCTCTTAACAACTCTCTTCAAGCTTGGGTAGATCTGATTCTGCACTTGTTTGTCTACTGTTCCTCCCTGAACAGTACGTGTTTTGTTCAAGCTCATGAAGTTTAATTTCAGCCCTGGTAACCAGAGCATGGATAGCATCTTTCCCCTCTCATCCACTGTCCCCGTTCTGCAATGACTTAGAGATAAAAACAAGCGTTCTAGTGCTACTTTTTGCACTTAGAACAAAATGTAAGGCCCTGAGTCACTTCCTTAGAGCAGTGATACCCATTTCAAAACAACTGCAAATCTTAACAGATCTTATAGATCCCTTTTTGTCATGAAACACTCTTCTAGTTGCAAAACCTTCTTGGTCTGGATCTATCACTAGAATACAAGTCTGAAAAAGCTAGTCTAAAATTAATGACTTCATCTCCTAGGCTAACACAAATGCAAAAAAACATATTCACTTAGATGCACATCCACTAAAATTTCAGGAAACATAAAGGTCTAATCTCATCTTATATAATTCACTTTCATGCCCTTTAGATAATTTCAGTCTCAGACTGGAAATAAGAAGAAAAAGCTACATAGTGCTCACATTGGTTTTAGCACTAAAACCAGGTAAGACCATAAAAGGCTGTACATGCAGCTACTCGATATTTAAATGCATTCACTTAAAGGCACACTCAGAAAATTACAAGAATGGAGTTATGGGAAAAAAAAGTCCTTTGAGATTTCTCACCTTAGATGACCACAAGTGACTAAACTCAGTTTTTAATAACTTAAAATTGTGTTGGTTCTTATCCTCTTTTGAGGATAAGAAAATTGACCTTAACAGGTTTTATTTGCAAATTCATAATACAAATAAACCTTGTGAAATTTTATATATTACTTCTGAATTAAATGCAGTAATATCACTGCTTTAATAATGAACATTCTTTCAAAGTCCTGTTGCAAAATCTGCAGAAACTATTTTTCACAACACTTCAGAACATTCAAAGCATTCAGGAAACTTTCTACTTCACTAGTCTTTAAAGAAGTAAGGAAAGCAGCACCCTCACTTGTGTCTCTGTGCCAACAGTAGTAGAAAAACAAATTCTAAGGGGAGAGTATACTGTTAATGTTTCCTTAATGATACTTTTGCACTAAAATATTTTTGCTGAATAAAGACCGATGTATAATTGCAACTAGTCTACAAGTTATAAAGATCTGAAAATAAAATATTCCCTGTGAAAACATATATACACTGAAATGATAGTCTATAAGGTAGATGGAAGAAGATAATAATAATACTTATCCACTTCTAGTTCTCATTAAATATTGCTTTTGCCTGATGGTAAGAATTTCTTGCTGACAGCAGAGTTTTACAGCATAATACCATTTGTTATGAAAAAAGTCACTAGAGTCGGATTTTCATAATTTAAAATTTAATCATCAATTGCTCTATTTGAGTGAACAGCTATGACTACATACTCATATGTCTTCAGAGACCACGGTACTGTACAAAGCAGCCTCTATAGAAATACAACACTCTTAAGACAGAGCCATATAAAAGTTACATATCTTTATATCTTATATCCTTCTCTTCTATACCTTCTAATTTTCATAAAAAAGATGAGATGTGTGCTCACTTTTTTGCTTTATCAATTCTCCAAAGCCAGTAACCAAATGCCTCCCACTGTGTGAAAGAACTTTTAAAAATACATATTCCTAGAATTATATTTTTTTTTGCAATTCAAATACTGTTTTTCATAGTAAACACTCTTGATGCCTGAAGTGGCCACCTAAAAAACACAGACTAGACAGGAATAAGGGAATAAAGGTAGCCATTTATTTGAAAGGCCTTCAAAGGTACACCCTGGGGAGTCCTGAGGCTCCTGCCCCAATGGATCCCAAGATGGACCACAGGTCATGAGCTCTTCACACTTTTATAGGTTTGGTTCATTTGCATATCAGGGTTAATTCTCCGATTAAAGCTTCAGTTAATGATGTAATTTCCCCAGGCTTGCCCCCCTCTCAGAGGCTTTTGGTTTACACTTTTTGGGGCCTGGGATGGTCTGGGTGTCCTTGGAGAGCAAGCCTGGAGAGGCTTTGTTATGTCTATCTGGCATGAGTGAGCAGTAATAAACAGGCTACAAGAATTTTCAGTTACACACTAGGCAGTACAGGGTTTAAAAAATACAAAAGTTAAAAGCCAAGGCATCACCCTGAATATCCATATTTTGCTCACTCATATGTCAGAAAAAATTATACAAAAGTTAGCTAATGTCACCTACATCCTTCTTGAAGTTCTGGTGATTAAGCACAGCTTGAAAAAGGAAGAAGTGAAAATAAGATGGTTAATCCTCTTAGGCTGCCTGTACAGACAGTAGAGAAAGGCTTGCCTAAAGGGGAATTAAAACTATGAAACCAAATATTCCCATCTTCCATAACTGAGGATGTTCCCTAGTTTAACCTTGTAAGAGTAAGGTCATGCCTTTGTGCAACCCACTGTCACCTCATTTCTTCTTCCAACTGGATCCAAGGGGAAGCACTAACAAACTAGTGCAGTTAGTGCTGAATAAAAGAGAGGTAAATTTATTCTCTCTGTGGATGTCTTAAGGCTATAAAGCTAAAACTATTCTTTTATTATAAATTAAAGCTGAGTTGAACAGCAATTTACTAGCAGAAAAAAGAAATTAAAGGCACTACATTTGCAGCAAGAATGTTAACTTTGATGTTAACATCTTAAATGTAATTTATGAAAGCTTATGCTCATTTGTTAAATTACTAGGACTCAATTTTCCTGAACATATTTCTTAAAGAAGCTTCACTGATGCCTGCTAAAATAACGAAAAGAAATATATTCTCATTGTCATGAATGAGAATTTATGCAGTGAGCTGCCATCAGCAGTAATGAGAGCTCTATGCAACAGTCCCAGTGGACAGCAATACAGACGCATTCCTAAATACACAAAGTGAAAAAGCCTAAGAAATTCAGACTTCAAAGAAATTCAGAAGATATTTATTGTACATTCTGTGATAATTAAATGATCTAGAATGAAAATATTGCCATATTCAGGTGCCACCTTTCCCCAGATCTGCTCTTAAAATGCAGTATGTGCCAGTCTGTTGTATGGAAATCTCTCTAGCCAGGAGCTACCAAAGCAGCAAAAAATTAACTTCTGTCTGCCCTCTCCCACCTTCCTCATTCACACGGGGCTGTGGTGGCAGGGCCAGAACAAGAAAGCCTAAGTTGTTCACAAGGAAAAAGAGGTACTTTTGTTCTCACTCCCACGATCCACCAATATACAAAAATATGCTATGTTCTCAAGTTAGCACAAAAATAGTAAGTACTCAGAAAGGAACATCCTCTCACCTAATAAAATATAACAGATATATAATTATGAGATGAATATGCTACACAACAACAAATGTACAATTGGTGAAAAAGAGTCAACAAAATTTAACAAAGTATGTATTTCAGGCTTGTTGGGATAGCACATAGCAGTCAATGAAGGCCTTAGAAACCTGTATGTACACCTTTCAGTGAACACCAGTGAGCAAGAGTTCTTGTCATTTCCTTACGAAGGTGTACACATAGACTGGCCCAGAAAGCTTGCATTGTAAAATTATAAAAATCAAGACTATGGGATGAAGCCCAGAACAATATATTTTCTGGAAAAAACCATATCTT
>VZTN01000073.1:22280-63204 GCA_013400515.1 Erpornis zantholeuca
ATATATATATATTATACATATACTTAAATATGCACATACACTTGATATTCCCTTTGAGTTACCTGTACTGGAATGACTGAAGAGGCATCATTAAGTGCTATCAACAGAACACACATTTGATTAGAGAAGCAACTAACAATGAGGGCACAGTAAAAAAAAGTGCAAAACAGTGAGTTTGGGAATATCTCCCACCTCTTCCCCTTGCCAAATGTTCATTTGATGCAATTTCTACACCTAGGCAAATGAACAGAAAAGTATTAAAAACAGGTAAGAGGAAAGATGAGGTGTTTTAATATCTAATACAACCATTACACAATAATTTTAAGTTACTTGTGCTTTAAATCTGCCACAATGAACATAGCAAAAGTTCCATTTACAATGAATGGGCCTTAAACATTTTTATGGTCTCACTTCACAATAAATTCATGTAAAGCTGCCTGCTATATGCAGCAATAGTCAGCACTAGATGGGGGGAAAAGAAAAAGCACAAAACAANGTTTTGCCCCCCCCCCCAGAGATTAAAACATTATTTGACATACTTAATGCTTGACCATACTGTAAGGTTTTATCATAGATACCACCCCAGGGTAACAGCTGTGTTAAAAGATATCAATGAGTGTGCAAGTTCAAGTTCTGACTAGATGCTTTTATCACCAAAAGCTAAGATAACATTCCCATTAAAGTAACTGAAGGGTGGCATCTTGTAGACTTACAAAGACTACATAAGCTTTTCTCTATGGTGAAATGAAAGGAGTAGGATTCAGCCTTTCTCTGCTTTGTTACTTGAAGTCCTGGTCCTTGTGCTGACATAGAATTTTTATAGATATATATANCTTGCCAAATGTTCATTTGATGCAATTTCTACACCTAGGCAAATGAACAGAAAAGTATTAAAAACAGGTAAGAGGAAAGATGAGGTGTTTTAATATCTAATACAACCATTACACAATAATTTTAAGTTACTTGTGCTTTAAATCTGCCACAATGAACATAGCAAAAGTTCCATTTACAATGAATGGGCCTTAAACATTTTTATGGTCTCACTTCACAATAAATTCATGTAAAGCTGCCTGCTATATGCAGCAATAGTCAGCACTAGATGGGGGGAAAAGAAAAAGCACAAAACAACAAACAAAAAACCCAAACAAACAAGCACCCACCCCTTCCAACTTAAAACAACTAACCAAAAACCACCGAAACAAAACACGAAAAGCCCTAAACCCACAAATGCAGCAAGAACTGAGCATCACAACATTTGAATGTAAATGTCACCCCTCACATTTTCTAACATTCTGCAGTTTTTCTGAGTAATGGACAGAAGTTTTATACAACTTTTCATATAGAATTTGGTCTTGTTAAACTACTTGTGGTGCACTAAAAGCATCGAGAAACTTGTCACAAAAGGAAAAAAAGCCCAATAAACCAAGAAAAAAGGTGGACTCATAACAGCATATATTAGCAGAAACTTTGAACGTGTATGTCAGGAAAATGGGGCTTATTCCCACCACTGGACCACATGAGCACTTCACAGAACAGAATCAAAAGCCATCTGAAAGAGGAAGGACCAGAGAGTCCAACCCCTGCTCAGATGAGGGTAGGCAGAGCAGGTTGCTCAGGATCATACCCAGTTAGACTTTTAGTATCTCCAAAGATGGAGACCAAAGCCTCTCTGGCTGTTAAACTTTTGCTGTTAAACAATGAAAAAGCTTGTTTAGAAAAAGACAGGGAGATCACTCATTAATTAGTGTCAAAAGCAAAGTAGACTAAACTTGGGAAAAATTAATTTGACTTACTGCCAATTAAGATTAAAAAAAAAAAAAAAAAAAGACAAAAATTAAACCAAAACCAAACCTTTTTACTTTCAAGGAAATAATTCAGGTTGGAAAAGATCTCCAAGTCCAACATTTGACTGATTTTCACCTGGTCACTAGACCAGAGCACTGAGTGTCATGCCCACTCATTTCTTGAACACTTCCAGGGATGGTGACTTCACTACCTCCCTGGGCAGCCCATTCCCATGCTTCACCAACCTTTTCACTAAGAAATTCTTCCTGATGTCCTACCCGGGCCTCCCCTGGCACAGTTTGATGCTGTGTCCTCTCATCCTGTTGCTATTTACCTGGGAAAAGAGGCCAACCCCCACCCTGCTACTCCCTCCTTTTGGGCAGTTGCAAAGAGCTTGTCCCAGGCTGAACTTCACTCCTCCATTCCTGGCTTCTCCACCTTGCCTCCCACCCTGAGCAGTAGAGAGGCATGCAAAATGAATGGTGGTTAGTCTGTAACAGCTCCTGGCTGAGGTTCCCTCCTCCTGTCACTTTTCCTTTAATCCAGCGTGTGTTTTGTCCAGAGCCTGCAGTCTTTAAGGACAAGCCTGCTCCAGCACGGGTCCTCTGCACAGGCAGCAGGTCCTTCAGAGTAAATACCTGCTCCAGAACAGGTACTCCATGGTGCACAAAGCCTAGGAGAATAACCTCCTCCAGCATGAGATGAGGAAACTCCAGGAGTTTCTTGAAAGAATATCCACACTTTTCCCTCTCCTCACTGCTTTTGCAGTGTTTTCTCCTTTCTTACACACATTTTCATGGATGCACCACCAACTCTGTTGATGGGATCACTCTGTCCTGTCCATTCTTCTCACTAAAACCACCCCCACAGGGCCTCTTTCCACTATCAAAACTTTGCCACTTACACTAAACACATTCTTATGCCACAGCACGCTACTTTTGATCTTCAGAAATCTTCTTGAAGTCTGTTTTTTGAAATCTTTACTCTTTGAAATTGCCTTTGAAAAGGTTTTGAGCCAAACCAGAACTCTGCACATCCAGAAATTACTTCTTTTAAAGGATTTTTTTTTTCAAGGTACCCCTTATAGACCAAAGCCTGTAATAGAAAAGTGCCAGCTGAAGACCTAGAAGAAAGCTCTACAAAGGAAAAAAGGCTCTTAAAAATCTTCACATGTTCACACTCAAAACAATAAACATTTACTTTTTTAATGTCTTCAAAGAGCAAAAAAAAAAAAAATTAAAAAATTAAGCATGAAGCAGTGTGGCTTAAAAGAGTGAATAATTGTACTATGGATACATAATAGTACTCTCATACATAATTCCAAGTGCAGCTTTTCCATACTCTGGCTTATAGGAGCCCTAACCAGAGTCCTTTAATAATAATCCCAAACAGTAATAATAATAAAATGCTCTTCCCCTCCCTACCTGGGTTTCCAACATGAATGTGGAAGGACATTTAAGAAGATCATAACCCTACTGTGTAATTTATACACACATGAACATTTTTACTCTTGTTGGTTGGTAATTTTCACCCATACTCTGTGTTTCACTGAAAAATGCCCTAACTTCTTCAAGGATCCATGAATGACATCTTCAGAAAATGTAATCCTAAGGAGATATGAGTTCAGTCTATACTGGAGTACTATCAGGGTATAATAAACACCTATATGTATCTCAATAAGGAAAAAGTAGCATATCTGCTACTGTGGAATACAATACAATAATCTGTGGGATTATTCTTAAATATCACTCATCACGTGGATATTCTGTGTTTGGGGTTACTCACAGTAAGCAGCTGAAGCTCAGCATTCTGAATAACCTAAAAACATTCCAGATAATGCCAAAACCAAATTTAGCTAGATGAAAATATTATAAAATAACGTTTATTTTCTGTTCTCCCCCATGATCAGTTTTTCTGCAGAAAGCAGGAACCCACAGTAATCTTTCCCACTCAGACCTTCCGTTTAACAGGACAGGAAATACACATTTGAAACAGGGTTTATTTGAATGCTAATTTGAGTCTTAATTTGAAATGTAGGGGTCTATTTGGGATTAGTTGTAGATTTAGTGTAGAGAGAAGCTACTGTTTGGAAGACTGAAAAAAATAAAAATCAACTAATGACAGCCTTTTATGGCACAAAACCTCTGACACTACACTTTGACTGTTTATCTATATATAGATAAATAGATTATAGATGAAATATACTATATTTTACAGTTTAGAAATGACAGAATCACATTTTATGGTAACATTAGATATCTAAAACTAATTCAGTGTTAAATCAGTGTAAATAGTAAAATTATTTTATTTTTTCCCAACATTAAAAGGAAAGAATCAACTTTTAAAATGCTTTTAAAGAGCAGTTTGCATATATGAACAATTTAACTGGTATAAAATGAACTGTGGGTGAAATACAAGTGAAGGATTAATCCTGAGAAGCAACTGTAAAAATCCGAGGGTTTTCCTCATTAACAAATTATTAGATACTTTATGTAATAATTATAAAAATAAAATGCTTTCTGATGTCTGTTACTTATTAATAGTCATGGCTATTGATGAATATGCATTGCAGCATCATATCTAATCTTATTTTAATATGTTTAATAGAAATTAGATCCAATTTCTATAAAATTTTTATCTACTAGTAGGAATCAAATTAACCACTCTGTGCCGTGAGTTCTCTTTTGTCTGGACTAAAACTATTTTATATGTATAAGGTTTCCTAATGTTGTATACTGCCTATCCAAAACTAACTTATTCTGCTTATTGTTATTAAAATGCATTTATTTTCCAGTCATGTCCATGATCATTCCTCGAGGAGGAGGGCAGTGTTGTTCAGATCTGTCTTAAGCTTCCATCTGAATAAATATGGAAAAATGGAAAACAGAAAAATGCAAGGGTGACTGCAATCTGTCTTTAAAGGATGTTTCATGATTCTACTAGAATCTGTTAAAAGTGTAAAGAAAGAAACAAAAAAAATGCTCCTAAAAATAAAGAAAGGCAACAACAAAGGGTTTCTCATTCTACCTCCCCCCACTCAGCATATCCTCTAAGTTCTCACTGGTAAAGGAATTTACAGGATCTGAATTCCTTTAAATTAGAAAATGAGGGCCTGCATCTCATTACTCAGTGAAGGGACTTGATTCCTCCCTATTTCAGCATTATGAGACACAACACTATTTCTTCCATTCCTTATGCATTCTTCATGTCTTCCTGCTGCTCTTGTGCAGAGTTGAGATGAGATTAGATATTTAAAAGTATTCTGGCACTATATTATTGTAAACCCATGAGGAAAACCATAATTTCATTGCATCCTTGTGAGTGAGGATGAAAACGGTTTAGCTGTATATAATATCCTCCTATGCCTTATTACAAAAGTCTTTGAAAAAGGTCAAATCTTCAAAAGGCAATCTACTACATGCACAGCAGTACAATCTATTATATGTTCTTGCCAACCAATCCATTGTAAATTAAGTTACATAAATATTATTTTCACATTTGTTCAGCTAACAAGGACACCACTACTTTCAAAGCTAGGACAAGCACACTTTATGTGCTTCCTGTTCAGTTAAACCATTTTGTCACTGCATTTAGATTGTGTGTCAGTTCAGTTTGGCTCTGTTGTTCTGTTACTTCTAGAAATCCAGTGTCACATTCCCTTCCCCTTTTCCATTTCCACACCCACTGAACTTGAGAGGAGACCTGCAGAGAAGGACTTGGGGGTGCTGGTGGGTGAGAGGCTGGACATGCCCCGGCCATGTGGGCTGGGAGCCCTGGAAACCCCTGTGTGCTGGGCTGCATCTAAAGCAACTGAGAGTAGGATTAAATATTAGGAATAATTTCTTCCCTATGCAGGTGCTGAGGCCCTGGCACAGGTTGCCCAGAGAGAGTGTGGCAGCGCCGTCCCTAGAAATGTTCAAGGCCAGGCTGGATGGGGCTCTGAGCAACCTGGTCTAGTGAAAAGTGTCCCTGCCCATGGTAGAGGGGTTGGGACTGGATGATCTGCAAGGTCACTTCCAACCCAGGCCATTCTGTGATTCTAATAGGTACTGTCATCTTTTACAATATATTAGAGAATTCTTTAAGATGTATACATATACACACACACCAGCCTCAGTGTGATGCTGTTGCCTAAACAGAGCATCTTAAACAACTTCAGATATCACACCCTTGTCATCTTATAAATACTCCAAAATACTATTTGGAGTTCTCAATTTAACGAAGATGAGCCTATCTTTTCTAAAACACCAGTTGATAATCTATCCCACTAGTTTAACTAAGTTTTGTGTTTCCTGAACTCTCATCCAGTGCAAACAGTTTAGATTATTATTTTAAGTGGGCTTTTTCAAAATCTACTGTCTACAATACAAGTGGCAGAATAAATAAATATATTTTTTAAATATTAGATTTTCAGAACAGTCAAAAACACTTCAGTGGATTCAGGCAATCACCAAATAGTAGAAAACCATACACACCAATTTATTTTCATTGGGAAAAAAGTAATTCTTGTTATTCCAAATTAATATGAAACAACGGCAACCATAAAAGCTTTACCAAAAACCATTCAAACTACTCATGCCAATCATGAGAGATTCTGATTACATAAAAACTATCACTGACATTTGAAAGTAAAGGTTATCCATTGTTTTAAATAAACACTAACACATTCATGAGCCCTTTGTTATCAATCTCAGCAAGAAGGATATTACTAAGAGTTGTTAGAGAAAACATTCCCCTACATAAACTCTATGCAAGGACATATAACAAAAAGGACAACAGAAACTCAGAAAACTCAAAGAGCTTCCAAATACTGATGTAAGTATTGCTCTCCTCCCCTCAAAACCACCTAAAACCTAGTAAGGGGGTGTTGGTCAAGAGGAGCTGAACATGAAGCCAGGTGGGCAAGGTGCCCAGTGGCATCCTTGCTTTTATCAGCAGTTGTGTGGCAGCAGGACCAGGGCACTGATTGTCCCCCTGTCCTGGGCACTGGTGAGGCCACACCTTAAATCCTGTGTCCATTTTCGGGCTCTCGTGGCAAGAAAGGCATTGAAGTGTGTCCAGAGCTGGGGAAGGGTCTGGAGCAGAAGTCTGATGAGGAGCAGCTGATGGAGCTACGTGGGTCTCAGCCTGGAGAAAAGGGGAGACCTTATCACTCTCTAAAACCCCCTGACAGGAGGGTGGAGTCAGGTGGGGATCAGCTTCTTCTCTCAGCCAAGTGATGACAGGACAACAGGATATGGCCTCAAGATGCATCAGGGGAGATTCAGGTTGAACATCATGAAGAATTTTTTCATGGAAAGGATTGTCAAGTATTGGAACAGGCTTCCCAGCATGGTGGTGGAGTCACCATCCCTGAAGGGGTTTAAGAAGTGACTGGGTGTGGCACTTAGCACTGCAGTTTAGTTGACAGGGTGGTGATCTGTCAAATGGTTTTTTTTATTCTCAATCTTTTAAGTCTTCTCCACATAAATGATTCTGTGATTACACTGTGATGCAGATGCTGCGATGACATATAGAAGTTAATTAGTCTAAATCTGACATTTTTCACCTATTTTCACTAGAAGCCTTATGGGTGAATAAATATGTCATCCCAAAGAAGAAAAAAGAGGAGAATTTAAATATAAAGGAATGCAACTATCAGCCAAGTGCCAGGGAACATGACTACCAGGGCAAATCTTTCCAAAAACAATTAAGTCTTTCACACATACTGTTCAAATAGAGCAATGACAAAAAACACATGATGAGTGAAAAATAGTACAACTATAAAGTGACACAGGTAACTGGATGTGTGGCTTTAACTGATTTTTTCTGCTTCCACATCGTTTCCATGAAGCTCTGGACAAGAATGACTAAATCATAGGGAAAAGGAGATTTACTGAAGCCAAGTAAGAATGCTTCAAAAAACATGAGTTGTGTCCCCATAAAAATTAAAGGGGAAAAAAAGGGGGAAAGAAAGAAAATGGAGGGAGGGGAGGAAAAGGAAACAAAAAAGGGGGAAAGGAAAGCTTCCAGAAAGGTAAGCATGAAAGCATAAGGGATGAAAAGTTTAAATTGTATCCATTTACCTGAGAATTCAAGACTACAGGAGGGAATCTGAACACAGGCAATGGTAGAAAATGAACATTTAGAAGAGACAAGGCTACAGCAGAAAAAAAAAAAATCTTGGCAATACATACAATCTGGGAAGATCCCTATGTTACAATCTTATTATTCAGGCAACAGGCCGCTGGATACCTCTGAAATAAAAGTTTTAAAAGAAGCTGTTGAAGAAATAAAACATTAAATTGTCCCAAAGAATTTGTCAGGACAAGACAGCATTCACTAGAGATTCCTGGGAGAATTCTCGAATGACATGGGGTGATGAGGTACAGAACAGTAGTTCATTCTCCCTTGTAATGGCCAATGGTATCTGTTGGCTTTTAGGACTCTGTGACACTGTTTACTACATAGTTTAAATATACATATCATATTAAATACCTGGCACTACTCCTACTTAATTCATTAGAAAAATATTTTAAAAATATTTAAAACTGTAATATCGCACAGTACTCTGACATTGCACTGAATTTCAAACCTAATGTACTACATGAAGTAATAGCACAATATGTAGCAGAAGCAAAAGAGTGTGTTCTTCCCAGAGCTTTTCCTTGGACAAGAGCCAGCTTGGAAACACAGTCCATGGTGATGAGATTTCACTAAATTACACTAATAACCACATAGTTACCACTAATAATAACAACCACTTTTATCTTACAGAGGGAAGAACTACTTAAATATTCCTCACTGCTTCTACTGGTATTTTTAGTTATGTCTGAATGTACTAATTCTGGTTGAGATAGAATTAATTTTCTTCACATTGGCTTGGAGAGGGCTGTGTGTTGTATTTGTGCTGAAAACAGTGTCGATAACACAGGGATGTGTTTGCAACTGCTGAGCAGCACTTGCTCAGAGTCAGGATTAAACCACAAAACTCTAGTGTCAGTCATAGAAAATAGAGTATACTTCAGTTTAATGCAATTTTGTTCTGTCAAGAGTGATTTATTTAAAATAACTTAATGAATCCCAAAATACCGAATGGTTACTCACTTTCATAGAACCATCAATAATCATACAGAAGTGTTCATAAAATTATCATGGGGGAAAAGTCAGAACAGGTGGTGTAGTCAAACCATGATCATCATAGTGGTAACATGTTTTTTCAAATATTGCTGTTTATAAATTGTTTTGTAGCAGCTCTTTTAATATCAACACATAACTCACAATAAGGACATTTACAAAAAGTGGTTAGGGAGTTCTGCTTAGGGTTACTACTACCTTTCAATACCTATTGAGGTACTGGAAAGCTCCACAGGACTGCAGCACTCTAACATCAGAAAAGTATTTATAGACCCATCAATCAGATGTTTCCAGAGCAATATATTCTATTCAGCAGATTATTGTCTAATTTTTACTAATGTCAGTCAGTGGATCTCACCTAACGTCTTGTTTAGATGATCTGAAATTCTACATATAGTTAGAGAATTTAAAATGGATAAATTCAGTTATTTAAACTTTCATAGGATGCTTGCACAATAGTTTAAAAGATTTTTAAGAGAGAAACTAAAATAATTCAGTTTCTTTTAAAAATAATATGATAGACATTTTTTAATTTATTCCACTCAAACAGGAATTCTAAAGGGAAGCTGTCAATGCATGGGGGGAGTTTCTAGAGTGGCCATTCAGATTATTTCTCCAAATTATAACTACTCTAAATCACTAACACTCTCAAAAAATCACTAAGACTTGAGAAAATGTTGAGCTTTTCAATAAATCTCTCTTTAGTTTTTCATCTTAAGATTTAAAAAGTTATTATGCAAAGATGATGCAAAATTTAATTACGATGTAATATTTGTAAATAAACCCCAGATTTTTAATTACTAAATTGTAGAATGAATACAAAAACGCTCAAATTAGCTTTTGATTTTTAAGTTTTATATTTTGTTATTAATTTTGGCAGCCTATTCCCCAAGGGCATCAAACCACTTATTTCCAGACTTACGACTCATTTTTATTTCCTTACTCATATTACCAAATCTCACAAATAATTCTAAACTCACAATATTCACACTATATTTTCAAACCAATTTTCATCTCCATATACTTAAATGCACTTAGAGGTTTTTTCCACAAAATACTATGCCCAAGAATACCATAATTATTAGTCATCCCTCAATTCACAGATTTAGCTTAACTCAATTTTTACTCTCTGTTCATGAAAATCTATGAAAAGCCTACCTTTCTTTTATCCCTTCATTCTCAAACACACTGCTGATCACAAATTCCTTGGAATTTGATGCATGATGATTTATGATTTAGCTTCTGTTTTCTTTCAAATGGCATTGAAAGATTTGTGAACACTACACTATTCACAAGATTTGCTTACTTTGGGCTTATTGACTGTAAACTATTCAAAATGGAGGAAAATAAGGGAGATGATGAGAGCCTCTTTCCACCACTCTGGTTCCACAACTATTTTTTTGTTCTGTAAAAAATAACCTTTAATTTTCAAATATGTGCCATTAGGGCACATCAACACAAAATGTATACTTATATTGAGGCTCATATTTCACTGGATGAAACAACTAATACAATTTCTGCTGGCAAGATAAATAGAAAAAGATTGTTTAGTACAAGACTGTATTCATACAGGAATTGCTGTTGGGTATGTTTAAGATGTCAATAGCTGTATAATTTAAGAAATGTTGGATATGCAAATATATCATGCATGTTCTTTTATTATGCACATACTTCTACCTATAAATATTGATGCTATGCTAATTAAGAGGCTAAAAAGATTAACAGAGATACAGTGGAAAGAATAAATATTTAAAATTAACTTTATGATTAATGAATTAACTAACTTTTTATTATATAGTATGTGCTGGCCGTTAGATTTTAAATTCTCTGTCAAAACAAAACCACAGTGATGAAATTCACTTGAAGCTAGTCTATCTTAAAGAAGAAGCACTGCTGAATGTAAATAAACAAAGATGAATTTCAGAAACATACTGGACACTTCTATAGTCAGGTAAATTGCAGACTATAGGAACAAAGCATATGCCTTTTGTGACAAGTTTTCTGCCTGCAGAATATCTTGCTATATGGACAGAAATTGCATGGCACATCCTGACTTGAGTGAAGCAAACAGGAGTCAGCATTAACTGAACAGCAGAGTAACAAACCACTGGGTATCAGCCTCACTTCCAGCAACACCCCTGTTCTTTCTTTTCTATTTCTGACCTATGAGGACTGCAGTTTCTATGAAGATGAAAAGAAAGAGCCACTAAGAGCATCTTCTGGTATTGTCAGATGCATCAAAAGCTGCCCTTCATCTTTTGCTTCTCCCCTTCTCACCTTTCACAATTTCATCTGTAGAACAGAACAAAAGCAAGAGATCTTTTTCTTAACACCATTATGTCCAACAATAACAAACAGCTTCCCAGCTGCACTTTTTGGCATTACATCAGGGTTTTATGCCTTTGTTAGTCTCCAAGGATGCAGTGCAGACCAAAGGCTTGAATACTTTCAAGACTTCAGGCATTGCACACATTACAATATTCAGCTTCATGAATGAAACCTGCTATAATGCCACAAAATAAAGCCCATAAATTGACTCTGCAATTATCTGTTCTGGTTTTAAATCTTTTCATAGTCTGAGAATACATGGGGTCAATTGCATTCAACTCAGGATTGTGCAAGCAACTTGCACCTATTACAGTATTTGCTCAGGGAATTTGACAAAAATGTTTTCTTTCATGAAAACTGTTTTTTATGATAAACGTTTGTGAGCTGAAGGGAAAATGGAAAATAACTTTTATGTCTTCCTATGCATGCAGCTTGTGTACTTATTATGTACTTCTAGACTCAGTGATCAACAGAGTACAGCCTAGCCTTAAACAGCCTAGGACCTCCCTGACATCTCCACCCTCTCTAACAATGTGTTATGATATGCAAGACCATTTCCTCAAGACACCAGAAGGAGCTACTAGGCAGAACTAGAATCTCATCTCAACATATTAACTTTAACACAGGAAGTTGACAAGTGCATTAAAATGTGAGCATTCTTTGAAGAGAAAGTAGATTCCTTTGAAATGCTTATTTTCTAATTGTTATCATTATTTTAATTTTTTAAAGGGTCTGGGGGAGGGTATACCACTGTTATTAAAGACATTTTTCCTTACAAATCACAGCCTAGTTTCAATTGGAAGTGATATCTGGAGGTCATTTTGTCCAGGCTCCATGCTATAACAGGGCCACCTACAGCCAACTGTCCAGGAACTTAATGTATTTGCATTTTCCTTTGAAATGAGGAAATGTCTTACGTAATGACATGTATTGTTCCCCCATTATTGTCACAAGGCAAGGAGATGTACTAGACCTCTTAGGAACTAATCAACTGCCTGGCCTTAAAAATTAATATTGCAGCGTCCTAGGGTTGCATAGGAGACTGCAAAACTGACAGACCACAAGCCCTCACCAATTCATTTATTCCATCAAATTCAGTAACTACCATTATAACAAAATTCAAAGACTGTTCTTAGTAAAATCAATACTTACTTTCTATAGCCTCCCACTGCCAAAACCAAATCAAGAGTCAATTTCTTACATTAGATTTGCTACACTTCAAGCAACATATCTTAGTTGCACATTTCCAACTGACTTGGCCAGTACAACCACTGCCTAGGCAGGCATTCAGGTTATGAAATTCTGTATTTCTAATTAAAACCTAAATCCCGGTAATGCTTGGCTTGTCATTAAGCACTGAAGAAATAAATTAATGTTCATCTCTAATCAGAAAATTTCTTCAAGAACTTGAATGATATCATTTGATACGCAAAGATAAAATTTGTTTCCCTTCAAGAGACCAGAAAAGACAAAGGAATACAACACTGCCACTGTGATTCTGTTTTGTACTCATCTCATTGTTATGATCATACCAAATGCTTGGGTATACTGAATCTTCTAGATCATGTGTATTTCTGAATAGATGTTTTGATAGACTTAAGATCAGTCATACACTATCGGTAATGACAGACACTTCAGGATGAACACATTTTCAGTTAAGCAAATTTGTCATCTTCATTACCTTGTGAGTTCTCACATGAATTTTCTATCCTTCAGGAAACTCCAGTCAGGAGATAACTCAGACTGAAATAATAGCATTCTGCTGCAAATTAGTCTAAATATCAAAATTAAAATCCAAGCCTGCTACAGTGTATATTAAAAAAAAACAAAAAAAACAAACCAACAGATTTTCAGATGAGAAAGTTTATATTAATTGAACTTTCCTCTAATTTCAGAAGGAGACAAGAGGCAACTTAATGAACAGGAAGTTCCACCTGAGCATGAGAAAGAACTTCTTTCCTGTGCAGTGATCAAGCACTGGAACAGATTGTCCAGAGAGGGTGTGGAGTCTCCCTCACAGAACATGTTCCAAAACCATGTGGACGCAATCGTGTGCCATGTGCTCTGGGATGACCCTGCTTGAGCAGGGAGGTGGGACCAGATGACCCACGGTGGTCCCTTCCAACCTGACCTGACCCTGCGATTCTATAATATCTTTCACCATTTTTTTTTCTAAGATTTTACATGCATTTTTTCACCACCAATTGGTGTTCGGTAGTTTTCATTTCATTCAGCTTGGTTTGCTTTTTTCATTAGAAGGGGATTATTTGGGGGATGTTGTTTGTTTTTTTGTTGTTGGGTGGGGTTTTGTTAATGGTAGACAGCTTCACATTACTTCTGTAAGAGAAGTCCCAAAATCCCTTCAACATTATCCTTATTTTTTAAAATAGCTACTTGTACATGAAAATTCACTACTGTGAAACATCCCTTGAAACAAGATTTTTAGCATTTAAATTAAAGAAGATTCAAATCCTAACACAAACAAGTAATCCAAATATTTCAGATGTCAGGTTGACATTTTTTCGTTATTATTACACTTATGCATTAAATGTGTAAACTTCTGAAAATGCCTGAAGCTATTTCAGTGATAAACCAGGACCATATCTTTCATACTAACTGTCAGCAAGCCTTTCAGATATAAAATGAAATAACTGCAGATCACTCCTTGGCTCTCCAGTCAAGGAAGCAGCTGATGGGTGGGAACGAGGACGTCTCCCTTGGTGTGATATCGCTGCTGGTGCACCACTGTGCTAGTGATTGACACAAGTTATTCTTCAATCCTCAACAACCCCACAAGAGAAGGGCTCTCTGAGAGACCAGGCAAGGTAGGCAGCTGCTTAATTTCCTCCATCCCCAAGGCAGCAAAAAAACCCCAATGATGCCTTTTTGGGACCTTGACACACCCTCTCCTGAGGTAGTCTCTGGCAAGGATACACAGTCTCTGGGCCAGTGACAATAGGATGTTTCAGCCATTCATTTACGGTCAGGCTAATGTTGATCTCCAGCAGAGTCTGCTGTTGGGATCCCCGTCACTGCAGAAATACAGTTGGGTTCTGCCCCTGCACAGCTTAATGGCATTGGAGTTCACCATGCACCAGAGCCTTATATTCCTGTGGGTCCAACATTCCAGGCCATGGGATCCACACAGTCCAGTAAATCTGGCTATCCCTCTCCTCCACCAGGCAGGACCCCTCTAATACTGATCTCACAGGACTCTCTACTTACTTCTAAAAGTGGATTAAAACTTCTCTCCATAGAATCAGAGGTAAAATCAGCCTTTCCACACTGCCTGAGAAACTGTCCACTGGAGCAGGAACTCGCCAAAAAGATCCTCTATTTGCTTTTGTTATTCCCTGTAATTCATGTACTTGTGCCTCTAGGGTTGAGGTAGGCTTTCCATCTCAATCCCTCACATCCTGTCAGTGGTCCCACAAGTAAAACCACAGGCTACCCTGTGGCAGTACCTCCTGTATCATCTTTTGAGCTGAAGGACACCTGCAGTGAATCACTGAGGTATGAGCCCATACAGGTGGGGAGCTGGACATATTTCCTCTGAATTGCTGGAACTCACAGGACAGTTTATCACACAGTTTCTCCACAGCTGAGATGAGGGAGGAAGAAATACTGTCATACATTCATATTCCTCAAGCTGGTGAATGGCTTCATCCACTGCAGCTTCTGCACTGCCCTTCCAGACTAATGTAGCCAGTGGGTTGGTGTGTGACAATGGGGCAATCTGTACAAATGTCTGCCACATGGATCACATGGATTGGGCTTCATCTGGATCTGTGGCTGTGTGTTGTTCAGGCCATAATAAGTGATCTCTCACAGGGCTAATTCCCCTAGTTATTGGACACCTTTCTCTGTGCAGTCCATTTTCCTGGGCAACACATAATATCTTCCTTGGAGGGAAAGCTTTCCCTCATGATTGATAGGATCATCTCCAGAGGTTAAGGACTTGAGTCACTTCTCCAATTACTTTGTCAATGCCTGCTTCCCTAGAAAGTGATCCCAGCTGTTGGTCTTCTCTAGTGTCTAATTCCAAACTGCTAGCCCAAATATCCGAGCATTGGAGCAGCCAGGTGGTAACATGTTCACTGGGATGATAGCTGAAATCTTTTTGTATATCCCTCAGCTCACCCAAGGACAGGGAGTGGTGTTTAGCACTTATTCCGTCTCTTCCTTCTGTTCCTTCTTTGCCCTCTTTGCTCTCCATTACTAAATAAGATGATGGTTTTTTGCATTTCCCATTGTTTATAGGGACAATGACAGCAGAACATGCTGGTTCTGTGGCTCAGCTCCAGCGACTGTCATTGGGGTTGGAGTAGATACAGGACCTGTTGTCCTGTTATCAGCTCCAGAGACCTTCTCTTCCCCTGGAGGGTAGTGAGTAGCAGTGAGCATGGCTCAGCAGGCCTGGGCCAGACACCAGCATGTTGTGGAGACTTGTGTGTGTATCTGAAATTACCAGATTCACTTTTTCCAAGTATTTTGCTAGTTGTTCCAAATTCTTGACTTTTTCAGGGGCAAAGTTCCAAAACACTGGAGGCACCCACTGTCTTAGGTACTTCCCCATACTGTAGTAGTGTAGTAGTCCCACTACTTCCCCTTACTGTCCCACAGACCCTGCTACTCATAAATATCCCATCTTAGGGAACATCTCTGGCTGATGTCATTAATTAGTTCATTAATTTAATCTTAAAAAAAACAGAACCATGTGCAGTAATGTGCTAGTTCCTCGCAAAAGGACCAGGTTTGTTTCAAGGATATTAAAAAATCTTTACAATTCTCAAAAGCTACTTTAATCATCCTGAAGGCAAAAAGGGATATATCTCACCCATTCTCCAAGGAGAAAAGGTAAAAGGTATTATTATTAAGAGTTTCCAATAGGTGACTCCTGGTACACCAAATACATGTACCAGAGTAGTTTCATGCCCAGCAATGCTATCATATCATAAGCTCTTCACATCACTTTTTTCTACTACAAAGTACAAAATGATAAGTCTTAGCTCAGGCCCCATGGAGGATAAGCATCACCACAGGGAACATACAGAGCAAGTCTTAACCCTGAGAACAAGCACGACTCTGATAGCAAATAAATCAACATTGTGACCAGAAACTACTAAACCTACACAAAGAATGCTTACAAAAAAATTGTTCTAACATGCTCTGGTCAGATCTGTCATTATCTCAACCCTTTGATCCCCATATTGGGGGTTCAAAAAGGACTGTCATGGTTTAACCCCAGTCAACAATGACATACCCTGCAGTCACTCACTCACCTTCACCTCCACCCCACCAGTGGAATGCAGTGGAGAACAAGGAAAACAAAACTAAAAGTCACGGGTTGATATAAAATCAGTTTAATATTTGAAACAAAGTAAAATATCATCATAAAAATAATAGTAATAATGATAGTAATAAAAGGGAGAGGGACAGATAAAACCCAACAAAGACAAGCAATGCACAATACAATAGCTCACCACCCACAGACCAATGCCCAGCCTCTCCCCAGGTAACTCCCACATTTGATATGTGAGTATGATATTCCATGGTATGGAATACCTTTGGACACTTCACGTCAGGTGAATATTTTTTGTGCGCTTCCTCACTAGCATCAGACATGGAAAACCTTTGACTTAGGGTAAGTGCTATCCAGCAACAAACAAAACAATCAGTATATTATTAACCTCATTCTCACACTGAATCCGCAACACAGCACTGTACCAGCTACAAAGAAAAAATTAACTCTATCCCAGCCAAAATCAGGACACTTCATACTGTTTATATTAACTTGTTCAATCTCAGTAATAAATATTTAATCAATCATGTAATCTCTTTGTGACAAAAAACACAGATTACATCAGAATACAGACTAAGGTAGGCTGAAAAAACTTCAAGGATAAGGCTTGAATAGGTTTGGTTGTTTGACAGGTACACAATCAGCCCTGGCAACAGTGAAGTCGGAACAAGTTCTGTTTGGAGGGCACTTGGGCTGGCCATACCTGAGCAATGAAGCAAACAGAGCCAAAAAAGCAGAACTGATGGGTCCCATGAGAGTGAGTTACCCACATCCTGACCTGGCCCAGGGACTTGCTTTCCCAGGATTAGTATCCCTGACACGGCAGAGATTGCTGGGGCTCATCTACTCCCAAAGCCGCTCCTCTTTAAGCCAGGACATCAATAGGGGAGACCCTGAGGTGACTACAAGCTCTGAACACTTGAGTGAAGAACCTGGGGACCCAGACAGGGCTCCCATCCATCCCATGGCCAAGGAAAATATCTTAGTAAGGGGCAAAAGTTTCCTACAGATGAATTAAACTCAAGATCCAACTAAAGACAGGAAAATCCTCTATATTTGCAAACAGATCTTCTCATCATGTCAACCAATAAGGGTTTCAGCTCACCAGTAGGTACGTTCCCTAGAAAACTGTCTAACTTTATTCAATATTTAAAATTTTCTAATCAACTTTCCAGATGAATGGAGCTAAATACGAAAGACAGATTATATCCCATTCAATACAATGACAGATTCAAATGCTTGACCAAGGGGAAAAAAGAGAAGATGACAGTAGCTAGGAATTAGAATACAAATAGAATTAGAATATTCCATTTCAAACTTCTTTGCATGTTCTTATACTAATTTCTAATCAAGTCCCTCTTCTTTAATACTGCTGATTGTGAAAATTCACTGTGCACTGTCTGCATTTTCCACTTATATTTAGAAAAAAGCAATTCTTTTCATTTGCATAACCCTTTTAATGGGCTAATTATAAATATAAAAATTCAAAATCAATAGACAAAGTGCAGATGGTTAATCTCAAGTTATATAGACTTAAATTTTTTATTAAAAAATTATTGAAAATATTTTATAACACTGGACACGCAGTAGTGCATTGATTTAGATGAAATAAAAAAACTTGTTATACTTAGCATTTTTAAACATAATAAATTATCATAGAAGTCAAGTTATCAAACGTAAATTTTTTTCTGCATTAGACAAATTTTAAAAACATACTTACTATTCAGTAAATCAGCAAATCTGATCCTGCTGAGATCATGCAAAAAGGTTAAAGTGACATTTTATTACCTAAGTCTTATATCCACATTTTGAGACAGTTCCCCACAGAAAAAAAATAAGAGGAAAGCCTGTTATATATATTTTAAGATCACATTATTACAATTGATGTTCTACAGCAATGCAAAAATAAGAAAAAAGATTTATTAATGAATATATTTCTTCAATTTCATGTGTCAGCATGAGGTGGGGTGAGAATTTGTAACTTGTCCCAAAGATTTATTCTGAAACTACTGTCAAAAGCTAAGTCTAGACTGAATGGAACTTTTATTTCTTTTGACATTTGCTTGATACACAAAATTACATTTCAGGAACAGTCAATCCAGAGACTGTAATTCTGTCACTGAAATCACATCTTTTGATGGAACTTCACTTTTTTGCTGAGAAAGTATCCAAGAAAAAAAATAAATTATTTGCTATGGCTCTGTGAATGCCATGCAAGTCTTCTGCTGATTTAATCACAAAGTTTTTAATTTGGAAAGAGCTGAACTAAAAGTTCAGCATACCTGTGAATACATCGGTCACACAAGAAAAAAAAACAGCATAGAGAATCATTAAGGGACCATAGCATATTTCTTACATTTTTATCTCTGTATAGTAGCAGGATTCAAAAGAAAAACTGTAACATTCCAATCATAAAAAGTTCTGCAAAAAGATTGCATAAATTTTGTAACTAAATACTTGCTCTGGACATATGGAAGAAACCTTATGGTGTATAAATTATCTTGGGTATTAAAAATGTCCTAAGTTTATTTTCATTCATGTTTGTCTCAGCTACAACATGTAAGTCCAGTATAAACCACTGTGATGTTGCTCTATTAACTAATTACACTAAAGATGCAATAAAATTAAAAAGTTTGGAGACCTATTAATTTATAGAAGGGGAGTAAACTTGTACTTCCATATTTGGGCCTCCTACTGCATTGAGAGATGGAAAGTAAGGCTGTCTCTAGAGCAGCACTTCAAGCACAACAGGCAGGGAACTCCTCTGGCCAATACCTCTCCATCCCACCAAAGCTAAAAAATAAATACAAAGAAAAACAAGCAAAACTACTCTGGGTCATCTCATCAGTGAAAAAAAAAATGGAGTAAGTGGAGATTTCCTGATAATACAGCCTTGAATTTCAGCAGTGTAAGAAACTTTTCATTTGTCATTTAATTTTTTTCATCTTTTTATTAAACACTGTAAAAACATAGCTAGAGGATACTCTAGAGCCCCTGATTTGAAGGAAAGCAATAAGGAACATTCTTATACAAATCACTATTTTCAGGTTTAGGATTTAAGAGCTTCTAATAGTTTCTCATTAGACTATTCTGCTTAGTGTTCATTACTATAATACCATCTACCATACAGTTTCCCTCCTTTCCAGATCCTTTTCCAGTAACTGAATAACAAATATATATTTTTTTTTTTTAATCCCCAATTAAGCCTCATAAGCAGGTTGAGGGAGGGGATTCTGCCCCTCTGCCCCACTCTGCTGAGACCCCACCTGCAGTGCTGCATCCAGCCCTGGGCTCCCAGCACAGGAAGGACATGGAGCTGTTGGAGCCAGGCCAGAGGAGGCCCCCAAGGTGATCAGAGGGATGGAGCAGCTCTGCTGTGAGGAAAGGCTGGGAGAATTGGGATTGTTCAGCCTGGAAAAGAGCAGGCTCTGGGGTGACCTAATTGTGGCCCTTCAGTACATGAAGGGAGCCCACAGGAAAGACAGAGAGAGATTATTTTCAAGAGCCTGGAGTGACAGGACAAAGTGGAATGATTTCACACTGACAGAGAGTAGGTTTAGATTAGAGAGTAGGAAAAAAATTGTCCCTGTGAGGATAGAAAGGGCCTGGCACAGGTTATCCAGAGAAGTTGTGGCTGACCCATGCCTGGAAGTGTTCAAGGCCAGGCTGGATTGGGCTCTGAGTAACCTGGTCTAGTGGAAAGTGTCCCTGCCCATGGCAGGGAGTTGGAACAAGATGATCTTTAAGGTCCCTTCCAACCCGAACTGTACAGGGATTCTGTGATCTTCTTACAGACACTTCAGTCAAAATGTTCCTTATACATGCTACTGCTCAACATTTCATTTTCAGTCATATTATTGTCAATTAACATAATTTCCTAAAAATACCTTCATTCAGCAGCTCTCTTTTCACACCAGTACTTTTAGATGTGTGTTCTACTTATGCCTCTATTCTCTATTGACATTTATTTGATCTCAAGTTCTTTATCAACCAGATGAAATTTTAGAATTCGTGGCTGGATTTTCTCCATCCAAAAGTCACAAAGAACCAAACTTAATATTTGCCAGTGTCCCTGAGGCTGGGGGAAAGAATGAATGTTTCTCTCTTTCCCCTGAAATGATGTGACTAAAAAAATAACCAAATACAAGCTGCTGTTTAATTGTGGTCAGATGAGGTGAGAAATGGTAGAAGAATAACGTGTGGGAAAGCTGTTCTCCTACCACCGCAGATGCTTCCTAGATAAGAAAACAAGGACCTTTCCAAGTCATCTGAATTCTTGTAGGAAGTGGCTGATGTCTCACAGTTGTAAACAGAAGTTCAAACAACCAAGAGAAGCATTTTCCTGACCCATATGAGGATGAGAAAGTAAAAATCTGTGTTCCTTCCTTGATAAGATAGACTCTCTCATTAAATGGGTTGACCTCAAAATGTATGTGGCTTGTTTGATTAATTGAATACAGTCTGACAAATTGGAAATCTCAACTCTCAGAAATTGCTTTTATTTTGGGTACCATTACAGAGTTCACCTTAATAAAAACATTTAAGAATAATGTAAATCTCTATATGTATGGACATCCATCCAAAACCAGCAAGAATGTTTTACAATGTAAAAGGAACTGTATAAATGCAGTACAGTGATATTTGTCTTTTTCTTAGTCCCTTTCCTGATTATTTCTCCTCAGACATACATATATCCAATTTTATATAATTAAAAATATGTTAACAAAGAATCATCACTGCAAGTCCTAACAGTTCTATAGATGCAACTAGTGGCATCCATATGTGGAATCTTGGAACTGAACATTTTAAAAATTTATTATTGCTACAGTTTATGATACAAATCAGTGGTATGCTCCATGATGGTAAGGAAAGATTTGTAACTAAAAAACAACAACAAAAACAAATTAAAACAAAAAACCAAAGAAAACACTCAACCTGTAACAAGTTAACAAAGGTCTCATTTTGAAATAAAATTTATTGAACCCTGGGGATTTGAGTACATTCCAGGTAGAGATTTTTTTTTTCCTTTCTATACAGCTAAACCACATATTTGTGACATACTACAAAATTATTTTCTGTGCTGAAAAGGCTTCTGTTGAGCCTAGAAATATCTTTAAGCTATATTCCCTAAAAACAATCCAGAGATATTAGAAACTACCATACTTTGTACTCTCAGACCCTTTTCCATTATTTCCTCTTCGACTATTTTTCCAATATTGCAACTGATGGAGATTAAAACATTTTGAGTTCATTAAAGAAAGATCTTATTCAAATATTGAACTGACTGCTGCTTATTTCCAAACTAGAAGTGAGTATATGGATATTTTTCATCCGAGAACTGATCACGCAAACAGACTGGAAGTTTAATGACTTCCTGGTATTGGGAAAGAAACTGTGCATGCAGTGAAAATTTACAGAGAGCTGGAACTCAGAAATTTAGCCTTTTTGCCAAGTGAACAAGAGTATAACTAGCTCAATTTGATCACAGATGTATAAAGTAGTATATGCTTTACTTAACGGATGTAGGTGTGATCATATCATGAAAGAAGTCCTTCTAAACATTACAGTACGTGCATACAATAATCTTCAGATGATCCCAGTTTCACACTTAAATTACTCATGTTGGAATCAGAGATACAAAAATCAAATTATTTAATTTCTAAAACCTTCATAACACTACAATCTAGAGGAACTCTATTTTATCTACCTTAAAAAAAACAACAAAAAAACCCCCAAACGAAACCCCCTAAACCTATACCACATACCCCACTAATTTCAGTTAGAGATAAAATGGTGCACACTGAGCTGCAGGTTTAATTTTAAGCCATTCTTAGTTTTACTACATCACAAATATTACTGCAATTGGTACACAGAAGCAAAAGAGGAACAAAGTCTAACAGCAGGTCTACATATGTAAGCAATACAGAGAGGATTTCAAAATGAACATGGAACACAAACATGAGTCTTAGGTATTCAGTGTAATCCCCAAAATATCCATTTAAATTGCAAAGCTGCACATCACTGACTTTTGTTAAAAAAGCAATAATTTTTAACTTTTCCAGAAGTGCATAGTGCCTTAGTCAGTTGAAATTTCAGTCTTATTAAGGGTACACATGTACTTCTTTAAAATAGGCTACCTGCTATATTTCAACACTGGATACATTCTTAATGAATTTTGACAAAACAAAAGTTTATACACCTTTTTAAGAATACATAATTTGGAAAAAAAATCCCAGTGCTTCACATTAATAGTGGCATTATTACAGGAAGTAAAGAAAACTTGGTTTCAACTCAAAGCACCCAAGTTCCAGCACTATATTGAGACACACCATGAAATACACTTGGATGAACTCCAAGATTGAGAACCACCAGAAAAGCAATTGAGTGTTTAAGAGTTCATCTGTCTTTCTGACATAGTATGGATTCAGTCCCCCCAGATGAAAATGTCCTGGCAACCTCAGCAATAAACCAGCAGTCCTAGTTTTACTCTGTCAGTAAATAAATGGAAATGTAGAATTTTACCTCATTGTCCTGTTTTGACTTAGAGGCTAGAGAAGGATATGAAAAATGCATTATATTTTTCAATTGGTGCTATATAACCATAATTATCGTAAAACATTACATTTATTCATAACAATTTTGCTCTCTAAAAAATTATTAAATACTGGGATGTATTCAAAGACTTCCAGACAGGATATGCCATGGTAAGAAATACAAAAGAAAAAAAAAATGGGGGAGTTGGTTCCTGCACTTATATTTTGCTCAAGTTTCCTTTATTAGCACCAGCCTATGAATCAGCCTTAATTACTGTATGAGTAGAATTAATTTCTTAAATATCAACAGGCATGTAGTGGTATCTTATAACTCCTAAACCATATGATATACCACCCTAACACATCTTGAACAAAATTTGATTAGACAGCTCTTTTGGAGTCAGCAGCAAGGGCATAGGTAAAGATACATCACCTTATAAACACTCAGCTGTTTGGATTTTTTTAATTTCTTCAATATTGAAATGAATGGCAATATGGAGAAACAAAATTCCATGTCACATCATAGGAAATTTATTAATTTATTAATGGTGAGTCATTCTAAGCAGACCTCTACAAAGAGTATCCATATGTTCACAGCCTACTTAGATCACCTAAATACATGTTTTTAGGGCTTAGAAGACAGTTTATAGAATAAATTCCATTACTAACCCAGTTGAATGCATATTCCCTGTACAGGAGAAGCAAGAACATGACTTTAAGCAATACAGTTGTTTTTATTACATTTGTTCTCCTTACCCTAAAAAATTCCTTGCCTTCAGAGGCTTGCTTCTTTTTAACAGATTAGTTCAGATTAAAAATAGTTGAAAGGGGAAATGAAAAATAATTTAAAAATAAGGTACTTCAAGAAAAAAATCTCTAAAAAAAGACTTTGAAAAGGTCACTTTCACTCTAAACAGAATTGCTAAGAAAAGAGCATGGAATTCAGTGCAATTTATAGCAGATATTAGAGTCAAAAGAGAAAGAAGTGGCCAAAAGTATTAAAGTACACAGCTACTGAAGTATTACATAATGAGATTCCCAAGCCAGTTCCAGAAGGTTTTTTTTTTCTTTTCATGTTTCATAAGTACTTCACAAGCTCTCAAATGCACACTATTTTAAGGGTTTACATCTATAGTAAAGAAAGGAATTTAAATACTCTATTCAGCTATTTCAGATGTCATAACAACCGATAGAATGCACCTCTAGTCAATTTTTAAGGAGGAATAAGTTATGAGAGAATATGTATTTATTTCCTTTTTTTTTTTTCAAGTATTAACCTAATAATTGTTTGGCTTACACTAACAAATTTTTCAAATATCTCACTGAAGTCTATTATTGAGTCTACTTTGACAAACTGTGCTTTCAAAATCTCCTTGGTTTTCTTTCCTCAACATAGCAAGCAGCAAAATTAAACCCAAAGACATCTTGGTATCTCTTGGTACTGCTAATTCACACACACATACACTCTACCAACCACTCCCCAAAACACCAACCAAACAAAATCTGCACACCAGACAATGCCACACAACACTGATTCTGCCAAAATAAACTCTACCAAGCCATGAATGTGGCTCAAGATATGGACCTGTGCAGAAGAAACTAGGCAGCCACAGGCTTCCTATAAGAAATCACAGAATATGCTGAGTTGGAAGGAGCCCCCAAGGATCACCGAGTACAACTCCTGGCCCTGCACAGGACACCCCAACAACCCCACCCTGTCCCTGAGAGTGTTGTCCAAATGCTCCTTGAGCTCTGGCAGCCTTGGGGCTGTGACCACTCACTGGGGAGCCTGTTCCAGTGCCCAACCACCCTCTGGGGGAAGAACATGTTCCTATTACCCAAGACCTTGCAGCTGAGCATTTCCTAACAGCACAGGCCAAGAGGAGCTCCCACCATATACAGCCTGTGGCCATCAGGCCAAGCTGCAAAGCCTGGCAGACACCAAAGCCCAGCCTAATCAATAGGGTTAGCTATTGATTGGAAGCAGATGTTCTGGTTATCACATTGTCCTCTTCCTCTAAAATACCTCAGAGATGTAATCCTCTTTTCAAGCTCATTTGTTTGGGCCATCCTGAATGACTCATCTCCCTCAAATCTGGATGTCAGCCATGTCAGTTAAATCACTTACCAAAACATTAGTGTTTGCTATGCACATTGAAGGCTTACGGTGTCATCTAAACTGCACCCTTTGTGTCTGGTTAAAGAAATGACAGTAGGGATAAAATTTCCAAGAGTGTATAAACTGGCACAGATCTTATCAGACAGGGGCTTGACATCCTCTTTTCCCCAACAGGAAGCTCCCAATTCCCTAGTCCTGGGTCCTTATTCCTGCTAATGCACAACAAGATAGAAGCTGCTTTACGTCCCTTCACATCAAGGTGAGGGACAAGAGCAAAGAGCAATGGGAGGAGATTTCTTGGCTTTCCCAGAAGGACAACAAAAATCATCAAACCTACAAATGGTATCATCTTCTGAGAGAAAATCAGCAGCTTGTGGTCTGAATCTCTGAAGCAGTTTGAAAACATCTTACTACATGGTTTGAACATGGAATTTCCAGCAAGAGTTCTGGAAGGCAAATCAGATCTTTCTCCAAACCTTCAATGTTTCTCTTTTTATCAATATTAGAATATTGAAAAAGCTAAAAGTAGTGATAGCTTTCTATATTAAAAAAAAAAAAAAGGCAACCAGTAAAGCAAGAAATCCTTCCCTGCTTAAATTTCAGTTTCTTTAATGATAGTTTTTTCATATCAGTTACCCTGCAGCTTATACTACCTGGTCTCATCAGAACTAGTCAGCTCAACAGCTGCAGGTTGAAATATACTTCAAAAAAAACCAAGAAAGAAGATTAAATTAGCATCTAATCTCGTTTTTAGGTGAATTTCAGTTTTATAGCTCTTAAGTAGTGACTAGAAATTTATTATTAAATTCAGAAATATATTTTCAGCCTTGAAACTCCTTGAGGGACCAAAGAAAACTGGAATCCTTTTTCCACACAAAAGCTCAACATACAAAGAAAAAAACCAAAACTAATAGAAACTTTGCCTCAGCCGATTTTATTAGATTAATACAGTATGACAAATCAGTGTCATATTCCCATATTTATGGCTTATAAGAGAGATTGGTTGTTCAGCAATGTAAATATCATTTGCTTGGTTGGGATTCTTTTCCCTTCCCCTTCCTTCCCTGAATTCATATTTCACACACCTCACACAATAGAAAAGCAAGGTGAGCACAACCTTTTTAAGCCTTTCAAGCATTTTAAGACTCAACACACAGAAGTGATAAATTAACTCCTTGTGTCCCTTGTTTTTTCTATTCAGTGCTTATAGGTAACCATTTCTGTGGCCCATGAATCCTAAGAGAACTTTAGCAAATATAAATTCTGTAGTTCTCACCTGGAAGGATTATATGAGCAGTATTTTAACTACAAAAAAGACCCCACAAACATACAGACACACATCAAGTAAAGATCTGAGAACAGAGCATGGATTTTGCCACAGAGATACAAACTTCCTTTCATTTGGTGTCAGCCTATTCTTTGCTTTTTAATTTTCCTCTTAAAAAACTCAGCCAAAGAAAAAAAAACAACCAAAACCAAACCAGTTTTTAGCTTTTCCACAGGAGGTTCTCAAGCTTTGATTTTTTTTACAGTTGTGTTTAAACCACTGAAGAATTCATCATAAGCCAGTACATGTTGTAAATAATTATATCAAAATAATTACACTGTTCAACAAAGTAACATGTTAAATTTAAACTCAGCAATAAAATGGCTAACTTTTATTTTTCAAGTGAACCTAGAGGTCTATTTAAAGAAAACAATCCATAAATATAAAAAATTGGAGTATATGATTCAAAGTTTGTTAATGTCACAGATGTCAAGTGACACCACATATAAACAAATATATTTAGAAGCTTTAAATCAAAACCACATGATTTATTCCAAGTTGTCAGCTGTTAATTGGCTCTTACCAAACTGTTTTGACATTGTGACTTATTTTTTGGTTAGTAAAAAAAAATCAAAGTAGGTCTTTTTATGATCATTGTAGTTTCAGGCTATGTTTCCTGTGTTTTTTTTTTACCCCAAATCTAAATATTTTCCACAGAAAAAAAGACATAACCACTGCCTTGAAAATATCCCCTGATGTTAAAGGCATCTTTCATACCAGATTTAAGCTGGTCAAAGCACTTTGCACCATCTAGACATGTTGTAGCTTCCTTATGTTATAGAAATTTTTAAAAGATACCAAATAATCTCTAATTTCCTTTCCAACTGAATCCTCAGAAGCACTCCGGGACACTCTTGAAATGTAAGATGGAAGTGTAAATGTGTGACATTTAAGAGATTACCTTATTTGTAAAACAAAAAAGACCACTCAGTTGTGGATAAACAAGTAATTATGTTGCTCTGTAAAAACCTTAATCACACATAAGATTTTTTAAATATCATATGGAATTGTTTGCGTAGTGTTTCAAATGTAAACCTGGTTTTGACAACTGTGATATTAAAATCTATTTTTAAGAATTTACCTCAAGACTTTTCATAAGATACTGTTGATACTGCACTCATTGTTCTGAAAATGTTTCCTTTCTTCACCGAGGAAAACTGGCAATTCAGCACTTCAGCGAAGAGCATTTCTTTGCAACCGACTACAAAAACATGCTCCAAGAAAAAAACATTATGCAAACCCTGCACAGCCTAATCCATATTTTATAACCACAAGAATAAGCAGAATATATATGCTAAACACTCTTGAAAGATGGCTTCCCCCATCAAAATACCTGCATTGTTCTTCTTAAGGGAAGCAATGCAGACATTAACACAATTGTGCCAACAGAACTTACAGCAATCAACTTGCATTCTGAAGGCATGGGATACTTACCAGTTAGAGATCCAATTACATACAAGACACTACATTCAGCTATAAAATATTTCATGCATATTTACAGGGTTTTTTAAGCAATAAATGACTCATCTGATTTAACTAGCTTTGATGTTATGTTTCTGTTAAATTAAAAAATGCTCCAGTTCTGCTTGTTACTCCCTTGCTAGCTATGACATGCTGCCACCAGGTGGAGATAATTTAATAAGAAACCTATTTATGTACAGAGACAGTGGGAGGAACTTCCCAATATAAAATTGTTACTGTAAATTAACCAATGAAGGAAAAAAAAAAGAAAATCCCTGAATTAACTACTTAACTGGGACATGTACTCTGTATCTACCACTAACATTAACATATAGAGAGGCCAAAACTTCATAAAAAATATTCTGAAAAATCCTCACAGATTAGATCTCAGAAATTCAGAAATTTATACAGAAATTAATTATAAAGGCTCAGCAGCAGCCATCCAACCAGAGAAGCAGTTCAAATACAAACCTTTACAGCATTACATTCTTTCACCAGTGTGTGTATGTGAATAACTTCTCAACACAAACAAAAGACAAAGTAATTTGAGGCAAGTGGGTCAGAAGATCAGTTACACAGAACTGCTGCTTCTTGACTATATCCAACAGATCCCAGACAAATGTAAGTTTTAAGCAATAGCAGTAAAAAACATGATTGTTGAACACAGTAGATGGCTGCTCTCTCCACAGAGACATGGGACTATGGGAACAGCACATTATTTCCTTTAGGGTCTATAATGCCACTTGCACTGTATGTTTTCACAATGCAATGTGTATTTAAGGGAAGTACAAACAGCTTTAGAAAATAGATATAAGCAAATATGGCATTTGGATGATGCAGTGGAGCCATCCCACCCTTTCCATTTTCGACACGAGCAGTGCAATCCACTCATAAGCACCTCCCTGCTCTAGATAACCAGAAGAACAAGCGTTCTTTCACCCTTAAGGCTTTGCTGGATGTAGATAGTGGAGAAAGGCTGAGAAACAAGCAAGGCACTCTATCATCCATCACTTGAGCCTCCAGCCATCTCAGCCAAAGGTACAGCAGTACCTAAACCACATCTTCACCCTCTTCCGAAGGCAGACACCGGGAGATTCACAGTCAGGAAGATTATACAGAGCAAGGTTGGTGGAGAAGTTCATAACTGGCTGCATGCCAAAACAAAATTGGAAGCCCCAAACCTCCAATTTACTACAAATTGCATCACAAAGTGAAGATGGTTTCCCCTGGGAAAAAAACCTGTTAATTTTATGTGTCTGTCTGTGGACCTACATATTTTTCAGATCTTCAGTATTCACAAGAACTAAAAGCAGCCATTCTTTCCTTCAGATCTAGAATGTCAGTCCCTGTTTTTCATTGCACTTTTGATTTGGTTTACTCCTTCAGTACTTTTAAAAAATGATGTCATCTTCATATGTAATTGCCTTAGAAACCCCTGCTTTAAATTCTTTTAATTTTTCACAGTATGTATTCAAGAGTATTCTTTTTGATTTAATTTGTGACATAGAATTTCCTCTCTAGTTAGAAAGTTATAAAATATATTGATATCATGAGAGATATGATGTCTTTTTAATTATATTTTGTTACCTTTTTTAAAACACATAATTAAGGCATTGTGAGCAAAGAAAAAACACACTACAAGTATTTTAAATTAATTCATTTATATTGCTCTGACACAAGATTTAATATGTCAAAAAATGAAGAATAAATTTGCAAAGTGAAGATTGTTTCAGAGATGTGTTTACAAGCAACACTATATTTCTAAATTACGAGCCTCTCACTGAATTGCAGCTAGCCAAACATGTTTAGGGAATCGAGGTGGAAATCCTGTGGTTAGTGTTCTGCAAAAAGCTAAAGATTGTGTTCTAATATGGAATCCTTGGTGAAACATATCAAATAAGGACATATTAAATTGGAGTTGTGATGCCATAAATTTAAGGATTTAATGTGAGCCTGGAAGAGCATTTGAACATGGACCAGAAATAGAAACCAGGTGTTTCCAAAAATTTGAGAACAACCAGGCTGCATTAGATTCTAGAATAATATGTATAAAAAGTTGCAAGAGCAGTTACATGGAAGGAGGAAGAAATTAGCATCTTCTAACCTCTGTGAGCTCCTGTACATCACAAAGTGTCATCCATGTTTTCTGATGGAATACAAGGGTCCAAGGTTTATGATCAAACAAAACACATTCAAGCAATTATTAGCTGTCAAAGAGGATTTAATAGAATTGGGAATAAACAACGGGAAAACATTTTCTTCCACAAACTGTAACTACAAATAAGTTGTGTACTTTGACATATACTTCGATGTTTTGAAATACTTCCAAATCATATAAACTGAACATTAGTAGTGGCATAGGTTTCTCTCCCCCATTTACACTGATGTGTAAAAGGATGTATCTGATTAGGAAAATGTGACCAATATTGTATGATTTCTTTTTTTGTGGTAAATCTTATTATCCAAGTGAGAGCAATATAATCAATATAGTTTTAAACAAAGCCAAAAAAACTTTGATTTACATGGCAGAGTACTTACAAATAAAAGAAAAAAGCATTTGTTTAGTTAAAAAATTTGGAAGTCTATCCTGCCAATGATACTGCTGTTTCATAAGAGAGGATATGAAACATTCCAGACTCTTTCCATTTGTCCTTTCTTTTCAAGGAATGTGTGGAACTAGACTTTGACATGTTGAATGTGAGTTATTTGCTGGCTCTATGATTCTCTTTTTTTTCTTAGGCAAAGTTGCTTCTACAGCATTAATTGAAACCAAAAATAGAGCACATTTAGGAGAACATTTTCCTCTCTTATGGGTATCCAGACTTCTTTGTTGACTGGAAAGGCAAGAAAAAATAGCTACATTGAAGAAATGAGTGACACAACCATAAGAAAAAGGCAGATATTTGTCTTATCATTAATTATTTAAAAACATATACAAAAGTCACAAGTAAAATTCTTCTCTTCAAGATGAGCTGCTTTTTAAAGTCTCTTCTACAGAAAGTACAAATAATGATCATTTCATGTTTTCAGTTACAGTTTGGCAAAACTTACTTGGCTATGACTTTTCTAAATAAGATATTCTTCTTTAAACATACCCAGAACAGTTTTTGCCAGTTCCACAGAAAAGTTCATGCCTCTGTTTTTCTAATGGCCATAAGGTCTATATTTTCCACTGTATGAGAATTGCTACTTATTTTGTGAAGTCAAAGAACTTAGAAACTATTTATTTTGGTGTACAAGAATGGACTCTACAGTCATATTTCAAAGCATTGTGAACTGCTACCTATTTTTCATCTGAAATTTTGGACTTAATTATCATTAATCCATAATGGGAACATGAAGTAAGTGACAACTGAGATGATTCTCATTGCATGATAAATCATTGCACAGATTTTAGACACTTGAAATTCTAGAAAATTTCCTGAACAAATGTTAATAAATTTTAAGTATTAAATAGTTAATTTCAATGTACTTTTTAATTTACCAAATACAGATTTATAAAAGATGTTTCAGAGTTTAATTCCAAAAATAACTTAATCAAAAAATCTGGAGAACAGCACTTTTGGGGTAAAAGATCCTAATGTCCTTCTACAGGCACAGCATTACAACATCACCCTCAAATCCATTTCCCTCCTTTAAATCACTTAATTTTATACATATATATTTTAAATGTTGTTCCAATTTTCTTTGCTGCTATGGACAGAAGTAATCTTTACATTTTCAGACTAAAGCTGTTTAGTCAGCTCAAACTCATTTGTTCCTTCACCAAGCACATACTTTAATTCTCTTTCCTTGCACTTGCCACTCTTGAATTGTTAAAGACTCCAAATATATCCCCTCTCCGCTCTGGAGTAAACAAACCCATTTGCTCACATGTCTTGCTACCCTTTCTCATCTTGCATGAACACTTATTCCTAAATATTAATTGAACACAATATTAAAACAACAGATTTCAGTGGAAAATAGTGTAACTAAATAAAATTACTTATTATTTTTCTGCTATATGAGACTATAGGCTATATTTACACACACAGCCTTGTGCGAGGGCAGAAAACCTGTACTGGCCAAACATCTTTTATCTTTTAAACAAAAATACAGAATTTGCCAGTGAATCCTCAGTTTTATTTAAGATCATGGGATGGAAATTACCTGCTCATTAATTTTGGCTTCCACTTTCAATTCAAAAATCTTCCTATCATTACCCCTTGCCATCAGTTTTTCTTTGCCCTTTTTAATACCTCCTTTGCCTCCTTACAAAATCTTGGCATTATGATAGTGAATTGAAAAGATCTTGGATTCAAGGACACATAGGATAAACTCAGAATGTGTTCTACCATCACCAGCAAACTCAAGAAGAGTAACTAAAAGCAACAGCAGGAAATTATGGTGGGAGTGGTTGAGATTTCAGAGAGATCTGAGCTGTAAGTGTGTAACTTGAGTTAAAGATGGTTTGCATATCAGATGGGAATGACCCGATTTTTTTATTTCGTCTTTATTTATTTAGGTATCTGAAATTGGCTTTTTTCCAAAGGCTCACAGGTCTCCCACCAGAAGGGAGAAGAGGAGAAAGGAGGGGGTGGAGGGAGAGAGTACCACTCCAGTTTTCTACCATGCACATTAAGGATAGATAAACAAATCCTGCCAGTGAGTCACAACCATTGTTCTACAGATACCATCACGCATTACAAAGATAAAACATTCGTGCACAGGGGGAAGTGCAGCCTGAAGTCATTTGAAATAAAACAGAACTCCTGTGTAAGAAGGAAAGTATGGGAATGAGTGTGGGGGTGGCACAGAGCAGGAGGAACAAGTGCAGAAGGTCTGGGATTCACAGTCAGCACATTAAGTGTGAGTACTCCTCTCAGCACAGGCTGCACCACTGGCAGTGTGCTGACAGGTAACATTTCATTCCACAAATCTATACCAAAAGTCTAGAATTTCTAGCTATGCAAAGACCATTTCCCTCCCTACTTCACTCTCTTAACACAAATAACTTACTATACAGAAGCTAAGAAATCGCAGACTCTTCCACAATTTTCCTTGCATTTAAAAATTCACCTAGCAGTCTAGCTTGCTTCCAACCACTTACTCAAACCATCCATTCAGTATGATCCCAACTTGTGTTTTCCAGAAGGTGTTTTTGTTTGGCTGGGTTTTTATAGAGGTGTAACAATATAGATTTCCTCCTGTTGGTAAATTAGTGACATGTCGTTGCACAGCTTCCTCTGTCTCTGCTCTGCCTAACAGGACATCCAAACCTTTCACTTGCTGCAATATAAAAATAACAGTGCTCAAATGAACTAGAAAAACAAAATAATTCTGCATTTCAGCAAAGCTTTATTGCCTGTCACCACTGTAAGAAAAAAACAGAATCTGCCCTCTTACGCAAGAAATTGAATATGACACCTGTTACAACAGCCCCTTTTGTCTTCATCTACTACCAGCATCTTCATGCTGAGCTCAACAAGACAAAATATACGAAAATATATCTCTCAAGAGAAAATTAAAGCAAAGAAATGTTATATGTATACTAAAATTGCAGTTTGAATAGCAAAACGTTTCTGCTGCAATAACTGATTTAAAATCTGGAAAATAGGAGGTCTACAAGAAGATTAAAGAACTAATTAAATACACAGTGGCTTTTAAACGTTCACAGCAAATCATTCACATTTCACTTGCAGATGAAAACTATTTATGAGAAACAATATAGGTAAGACATTAATTTTACATTATTGTAACTTCGTGCAAACAGTCTGCAAACTTAAGATATCCCAAACATTAATAATTAGAACATGGATGTCTGTGGGAAGGAAGGGTATCATTATCTCACTCCTCTAAACTAATTTTGCACTTCTTTTCAGATAATCCCCATATGCTCAGCCTCTCTAAATAAGTTGCTTTTTAAATCTTTTCTTTCTTATGATAGCTTTTTTCTAACTAGTATCTCAAATATTATTCTAACAATTCAAGAGAGATTTCTTGTAAGATATTTTTTGGGGTGCCATGTGGGGAGAGGGAAGGAGGAAAAGGGGTGTTGGTGTTTTGCTTTACACACAAGTGAAACAGAAGCTCAGATATTGAATTATATAACCCTTCATTGAAAATTACCTGTAACTGACCATAATTTTGTCAGATAACTCCATTATCCAGTTATCTGGCATATTTTGACTTGAAGAATCAGCTAAGTATTTTTAAATACCTAAAAATCCCTCTTAGAACTGATTTTTAATTTTCTTCTTTTTTTCCAGTGGTTTTAAGAGCCTGGAGATTTTAAATACAAAATGTACAGTACTTCCCTTTCATTTAAGGCTGTTCCTGCCTTTAAAACTAGCTGTTAACTAGTCAAGAAACAATGAACTGTATTTGTTACAGCTGACACATTCAGAAGTTAATAGCTGACATAGATTTGGCAGCTATCCCAGTACAGGAAAAAAAGAATGTATGGATTCAAGCTACTTTGCATTCTGGTCAGAAACACACAGCAGCAACATGACAACGAACTTTGCACTCAAAAAGGCCTGTCTTTCAGAAGGCTGGAGATTAAATAAAACATCTTGTTTACCAATGTGACAGATTTGGTCTGTAAAAATCAACAATCAAGATTAAAAAAATCAAGGTACATATTACATGCAACAAACTAATCTCTAATAAAGTTATAACTGTTCTTGTCAAGAAGACTATTCAAACAGGAGAAACCCCCCCACATTTTCACCTAAGTTATAAAAGGGATACATTTTACTAAGATACCCACATCATTTTCAAGAAGTGTTTGAATGCTAATTAAAGACAAGAGAAACTAAAAAAATACCTATTAAAGATCCAACTGAAAAGAGAAATTAAAACTATTCTATACACACATACAAAAAAGTCCTTGTATCTCTGAGCAAGCTGCACTGCCTTTCTGTATTGAGCTACTCCAGTGATACACTAACAGGATAAATTATGATTAAAATGATAGCATGTAAGTTATACTTTTGTTCATCTGAGCAGTCCCTACAGGAAGGGAGAAATGTGGTTTTATTTTAACCCTGAAGAAGCCGGGATGGGAGCAGTGCATCTCAGACCTCTGCAGAAGCAGTGCAGGGGCACCTGTGTGTGCAAGACCACGGCTGCAAGAATGGAAGCTGCCCAAAATATTCCTTTCAGTAGCTGAGTGTACACTGAACAGCATCCAAGCACCAGAATAGTTATATAGAAGTTATGTTATTGACTTTGAAGAAACAACTATATATATCCATTTCAAAGGCACATCACCATTTTTCCAACTTGCCTGGATGAATATTCATAGACCAGCAGAAGGAGTTGGTGATTGATTTTACGAATTTATGAAATATGATTGGCTTAAGACAAAATATGCATTTTCAACAGCCCTTACATCCAGTTTTTCTACTGAAACGTTGAGTCCCTAGCTCTCTACAACACCAATGGTTAAAACACAAAGAAATTCTGCTGTATTGAAATATGTCAGTATACATGAGTTACATCAGTTACTTGTACAAAAGTACAGCTGCATTCTCTGTACCTCTCTTCTCTTTACAATCCACTTCTTGTTCTTCCACTGTTCTTTTCCAAGCCTTTTAGAATGGACTTTAAATAAATTATGCTGCTGTTTATACATCTAATCCAATTTACAGCAATAGATAACCTCTTGTGTGTACAAACAATGAAGGGGACACATAAATTTTGCCCCTCTAATTACTCTGTTCTCAAGTTGTGTTAAGGGAATGTGTATTCCAATCTACATTCCAGAGCCCTCCCCATTTCTACTGTGGTGATTAAAGGATCTACATAGAGTCGCACCAGCATTTGGTACCCCATAAACTGCTTGCTCAAAACACTTGCTTAAGTAACAATGTCATCTTTTTAAAACATAGAATTTCTTAATTATTTCTGTATTTGAAACCAATAGTATCAGTAATTAATTTTGCATTAGTATTTCAACATGTTTGTGGATCATACAAAAACAGCTGTGTAATGCCATGTCACCTGTGTTTATATGGAAACAAAACTCAGGAAGACAAAAGTAGGTCCAACTTCACTCCCAAAAGATATAAAACCTCAGCTATAGATATCCAGTCTGGCAAATGGAGTTTGCAGGAAAGAAGAAAAAAGCTTTGTCAAGCTTTGAACATATTAATATTGGCAACATCTTTTTCCCCAATTTCATCCAGCTGAAGTGTTACCAGTCCAGCATTCACAACCAGCTTAGAACACCAAAACAGCCTGGTTAGACATGGAAGGAAAACAGTTCAGTTATTCAAGTTAATTCTTCAAAGAGATACATGTTCACAGCTCTTATTTCCAAACCACAAAAAATTCATTTCTGATGCAGCGTCAGAATAGTGAGAGGGGAACATAAACATTGAAATACATGTCTTAGAGGGTGTTTTCACCCTCAGTAGGGTGTTTTTTTTGGCTTTGTGCTGGGGTTTTTTTGGTTTGTATTCCTCTCCCTCCCCCTCCCCCCCCCAGTCAATTTTCCCACCAAAACGAACATTTCTATTTTGATTCCTTGACTTCTTAAAAAGAACCACTGAGCATTCCCCTTGCTACTCTGAAGACTTAAATAAAGATTTCTGGGGGATACCCCTTAGCATTCTAAAGAAATGCCAAATCAAACCCATCAAACATTCCAGCCTCAGCTTAGGCCCATTTAAGACAGAGCTCCTGGAATCAACATGCACAACCCCAAAGAACAACAGTGAAACCAGTTCACAATCTGCACATATTTTCATGCCAATTTTGACTCTATATGTCATCATAAAATAAAAGCAGGATATCTGTTAAAGCACTGAAATGAAATCAAAGTAAATGGTTCAATTCTGGATTCATGATGGACTCTCACATTTCTCAAGTTTCTTTATGTTTCATTTCACAGCAATTAAAGAAGAAAATATCCATAAGGCCATGACCTCACTCATCTTTTAATTCTTGTAAGACAGTAGTAAAAGTATTTTTATAATGTAAAGGCAAAAAAAAAAAAACACAACCCCACCCCAAAACACCCCCAAAACCCCATCCCAACAAAAAACCAAAACAAGCATATATTTTTTTAGGTAAGAATTAAACCTTACACAAAGGTATTTAATGAACAATTAAACTCCCACTGACAATACAAATTTTTTCTGTATAAAAGTGTTTACTGTGAAAAGTAGCTTTTGCTTCACTGTGCAGGGTTTTGTTTTTTTTCTAACAGCTGCTTAGAAAAGCTTATATTTTCATTTCTGCTGTTTAGTAATTTTTGTCATAAAAACGTGCAGCTATATTTAGGATTGATTTTCAGAAAAACCTCAGGTAACAGAAGAGTAAGAGCAAGGATTCTCTCCCAGTCTTATGAGTGCTACGTGAAACTTTGTGTGATGCTTTCATTAGGAAAAAAAAAATGTGGAAAGGGTTGTAAAGCACTGAAACAGACTTCCCAGGAAAGTGCATTCAAAAAATGTGTGGATATGGCAGAGGACATGGTTTGGTGGTGAACATGGCAGTGATGCTGAGTTGAAAGTTGATAATCTTAAAGGTCTTTGACAATCTTAACAATTCTATGATTCTATGAATACACCTCCACACTATGAAAACAGAATGCTTTGTTTTAGCAGCCCTGCCCCTTAAAAAAAAAACAAAACAAAAAAACACATGCAAAAACCCTGAAACATCCAAGCAAACAAAAAAGCCCAAACCACAACAACAACCAAAAAGAAAACCCCCCTGCAATGACCAAGAAACATCTCCTGTTGGAGAACACAAACCTTCAACAAATGCTCAGAGCTCCTCCTCCTGCTTGAGTTTCCCATCTCCCCCCTGTTACAACACCGCTTTTTTTATCAAACTTTCATAAATATAATTAGATAATTCAGTCTTTGTCATAGGTGAAACCAGACCAGCACTGCAGAAACAGGATTTTCTACAGGCAGACAGAGAGAGATGCTACTTATTTAATATCTGCAGGTCACAAGAAATAGAATCAGTTATAGTTATGAACAGAAATGGTTTTTTTGCAGAGCTACCTTGCATTGACTTACATGCCTAAAGACTATCTAAAAACATTTTTGAACACTCCTTAGTGAGCTTCATAGTCCAGAAAATAGTCACTAACATATTTAAGGTGCAATAAAGCAATAGCAACATTNCACCTCCACACTATGAAAACAGAATGCTTTGTTTTAGCAGCCCTGCCCCTTAAAAAAAAAACAAAACAAAAAAACACATGCAAAAACCCTGAAACATCCAAGCAAACAAAAAAGCCCAAACCACAACAACAACCAAAAAGAAAACCCCCCTGCAATGACCAAGAAACATCTCCTGTTGGAGAACACAAACCTTCAACAAATGCTCAGAGCTCCTCCTCCTGCTTGAGTTTCCCATCTCCCCCTGTTACAACACCGCTTTTTTTATCAAACTTTCATAAATATAATTAGATAATTCAGTCTTTGTCATAGGTGAAACCAGACCAGCACTGCAGAAACAGGATTTTCTACAGGCAGACAGAGAGAGATGCTACTTATTTAATATCTGCAGGTCACAAGAAATAGAATCAGTTATAGTTATGAACAGAAATGGTTTTTTTGCAGAGCTACCTTGCATTGACTTACATGCCTAAAGACTATCTAAAAACATTTTTGAACACTCCTTAGTGAGCTTCATAGTCCAGAAAATAGTCACTAACATATTTAAGGTGCAATAAAGCAATAGCAACATTCACTAATCACACTAAAAAAAAAATAAGATTCCTTTAGAATAGCTTTCATAATATTTACATGGTGATAAAGTCTTTTAATTTTCTGGTACACTCACTGACTACAGGTATCTGTCCTTTTTTAAAAGGGGCACAGATGAACAGAAATCTGAATCTCTAACACCAGAAGGACTTTTTCCTTGAAAAGGACGATTTCTGGGTTTCCTTAGTTGTGCTTGTTTGGGTGTTTTCAAAAATCAGATTATATGTAACTAAAAATGTAAAATACATGATTCACAGAGAAGTCTATTTATTTTCATCACCATTTGTACAGGAAACAATAGTTTCCCCAGCCAGATCTACTCTTTTATGCAGTAGATAAAGTGTTCATTCATGTACCTAGGACCACACACACACAAAAAAAAGGGCTGTCAGAGTATGACACAAAGGGCTGCACAGAGTGAAACAGGTGATTCCTGAGACTTTAGAACACAGATAAGAATCTTTTGATTTAAACTCATGTTTGCAAATGGTGCAGAAATTTGAATGTAAGATCAAAACTGTTTTTAAAATTAGCAGTATGGTCAAAAATCATGCACCCGCAGAACTGAAAATCACTATCATGACAGTAAACAGAATTCTCTAAACTTACATTCAAGAATGGTAAAATCAGAGTTAGTCTACCATAAGTTTAGAACTGTATAGAAAACACCACCTCTGAGAGAGTTCTCAAAACCAGCAACAAAAATCTGATGCGTACACAAGGTGTATAATCCAAAGACAGTCACAGAAATGCAATGCACAGGTGCTTGAGAGGATTATTTTGATTAAATGCTAAAAGCTGTTGAACCCAATGTGTGGAATTGCCATAAACTGGCACAAACCCATGGAACATCTGATCGCTCAGACAGTGGCACTTACAGACCTGCAGGCATGACCTGAATAATGAATATCTAAAGAACAGTTTTGACCAGTGTCACAAAGCCACAGACCAAAACAAACAAGTAAATCAACACTCAAACAAAAATGAATGAAGAATTTTCATACTGAATGGTAAACTTTCCAACACAGTTATAGCTTGGGCTGCAGTTAAGTGTCTGTGAGGATTAATTAAAATTTTTGCATATGTTCCCAGAGGGAGAGAATGAAATCAGTAGTTTACAATATTTACAATGTGTCTTTAGATTTATTATTAAAAAACAGAGAGAAAAATTTCCTTTTTGTCTCTTGCACTTTATCTCTTGAATAGAACCTGGCACACCAGAACACCCCTTTAGTTTCCAGTTCTTTGTGCTTGGGGCTTAGCCCCACACTTTTTCAGCACCACTCATAAACATGCCCACTACTTAAATATACATAAAGCTAGAACTTGATTTTTGCATTGTTCACTGAATCAAAATCCCCACATACTCACACGGCGTTTATACAACTCCTGAAAGCTTCAGTCAGACTCTGAAAAGTGCAATCAGTACAACCCCTGAAACACTCTCGACTTCAGTGGGAATTGCATGGCTGCAGGGTGTGCACAGTTCTGTTAGCAGAACTCATCTCACATAACACCGTTTTCTTAAAATAAAAGAAAATAAAAGTCTGGAGATGTAACATTCATATTATACCACAGACAGTCTCCACTGGGAAAAGTCAGCATTAGCTTTTGCTTATCTCTGAAGTTGGGTATTGTTCCCCAACAGAGAAATCACAGGAGTACATGAATTGCTGAATTATTTATTACAGACAGCAATGCCCAGCTGGATATAATTCATCTTAAATTTCAATATGAATAAGACAAGATTTACAAAATTAAAATTCAGAAACAAAAAAAACCAGAAAACAACAAAACCAAGGGTGCCTCATAGCAGATCATTCAGGTGATTAGCAAAACACTTTTAAATGTTGTGCAATGTTGTCTTTGCAATTCTCTATTATTGCTGAAAGAAAAAAAAAGAACAAATAAATGCAACTAAATAATTTGAGGCTGCAGTTTCTTAGAACTGGTGCAGCCTCACTTCAAGTGCTGTATGGAGTTTTGGCTACTCAATATAGGAATTATATTATATTAGAGAACATCCAAAAGAGGGCAGTGAGGATGGTTAAGGGTCTAGAGGGGAAGCCATGTGAGGAGCATCTGAGGTCACTTGGTCTGTTCAGCCTGGAGCTGAAGGAGACTGAGGGGAGACCTCACTGCAGTTACAGCTTCCTCCTGAGGGGAAGAGGAGGAGCAGGCACTGATCTCTGCTCTGTGGTGACAGTGACAGGACCCAAGGGAACAGCTGGAGGGGTG
>VZTN01000073.1:75596-88963 GCA_013400515.1 Erpornis zantholeuca
CTCCCCCCGCGGGCCGGAACGCGCCGCTGCGCCCGCGGGAAGCGGGACCGCCGCGAGCCTGGCGTACGGGTGCGTCTGTAACTAATCCCGTCGGGTTTATGCCTGTTCATTCAGCTGTCTAGGAATTCACTTGCTTTGACTTCTGTTATTAGTCCAGAGGGGAAACATACCTCTGCTATTCACGGCTGCGTGAAATAAAACCGATAAAAAATAAATTGCTTACCGTTTGGATGCTATGGTGCTGTCTGGCTGAGGATCTTGCTTTGTAAGGAAAAAACCCTCAACCTGCATAAAGAGGTGGGTTTTTGTCCAGCTTGACTTTGAAGAGGTAATTCTTTTTGAGGGGGTTAATTAAGCTATAGGCTCCAAAGCCGCTTCCATAAATTTATCACCTTACCACCTGTATGATATATGGAAGGAGATAGAAGTAGATTTATATTAATGTGAAGCAGTGATAGTGGATAATAAAGGATTAATCCAAATTAACACATCCCTAATATTTTTTCCCATATCTTCCTTTGCCCTTTTCAAGAGGATTTGGGGAGGAGGAGGGAGACAAGAAGTCCCTTTGCAGCAAACTAATATGAACGATGTAATCAGTATCTTCAGCATGGCTCCTAATGCACAGTAGTCTACAAAATACAGGAAAAACAAGATAGGGGATAAAATCCAAAGTCTTTCCCCAGAGTGTGGTTTTAGGACACCTGGGAATGTGAACAGAAAATGCTGGTAAAGGGGAATGTGAGAGTTTTGTGCCATTGGTTGGTTTATCTACACCACGTAAATCAGAACCATATTGCTCAGCTTCACACCTCAGAGTCCTGCTCTTAAACTAAAGATTTTGCAATTTAGTATAAAAGGAACAGGTTCATGTATATCTAAGTGGGGATTGAACTTATATTCCACATATAGTTTTGGAAATCCAAAATATGGCAACCTCATCAAAGCCTTACAGGTGAGAATGGGATTTATATTTAGGAGCTCTGCCCATGAATATCATGAGAGATGCTTAATTTCAGGAATTTTTGGCAAGGGCCTTTAGTGTAGGTTCAGGAAAGCATATCAGAGGAAATTTTTGGTGGAATTTTCCCAGGTAAGAAGGTTCCATTAGCCCTAGTACTCAACTGCAGAAATAGACGCCATTAATAAAGTAATAGAGAAAGGTGAAGAAAACAAATATTAGATAAAACCCTTGAAAATAAAAATAAACCTTGCTTGGCAAAAAGCAAGAAACTGTCACTATTAAGTGGGTAGGATGCCAGTTTTATCTTTAATGTTTTGGAGCATTTCCACCCAGCAAAATGGAATAATTAGATAAAATAAAAGCAGTGTTAATCAATAAAACCAAATAACTTGTACACATACCTTAACATACATTATAGTCTACTTTAGTTGAGGGTGAGGTTTGCACAGGTTCAAGGAATAAAATTAATGTACAGATGCCTCACCACAACACGATACAGAAGCAAGTAGGAAGCTTCTTGCTCCACAAGAATGTTGCTATCCCAAGTGTCAGAGCTGAGCGACTATTTCTTGTTCCTTTGAAATCAGGTGAGGATGCTCTGCTTCCAAACAGGATTCCTTGTCCTGAGAGCTCTGCCTAGTTACTTGTCTGCAGCAGTCAGCAGAGCACACCATGTAGACTGTCCACAGCACATTGGTACAGCATCTGGAGAAATCTGTTTTCAGTCCAGCTTTTCAAGGAAAAGAGGAGCATGCTTTTGACTGCCCTGAAGCAATGGAGTAAAACAACAAAAGAAGAGTTTAAATCTCAAAGATAGTCACATTCTTGTAGTACCTCTGCGAAGTAGAGGCCTCACTGAAGGATGAGGCAGCAGCTGGTTTTCCCATCAGTGAGCATGTAGCCCAAAGTACTCTGTCACATATCCCACCTAGAAGGTATTCTCGGGTATATTTAGGTCCCTCCTTCACAGTGGAGGGATGGAGAGAGGAGGGGAGGAGGGGACAAAGTACATAAGTGTGCAGGGTTTCATTGTTTCTGTGGCTAATGGAACAACTCATTAGTTAGAAAATAAAGATCTGTAAAAAAAGTGCCTATAGTGAACCACAAATCATGCTGAGGTTATGCAAACAGGTATTAGAAAGATGTATAAATAAGGCTCAAATTTTCTGCCATCCAAATTTATTTGACTTTTGGTGCTCATGACCATACATTAAATGAACAAAAAGATGAGAATTTCAAAGTGCTGTAAAACACTAATTGATTCCAGTAACAACAGACCTGCAGTATTTCCCATGCTTTGGCTTACAGCGTTATTCCTCACAGTGTGCTGTTTACTGGGGGGAAGACACGGAGTTTAATGGCTGTGCTTAGATTAGGGGGTTAGAAAACATGATTTCTGGATAATATCACGTCTAACAAATATGCTGGCAGAAAAACGTATTTTGATGCTATGTAAGTTTTAAAATCAAGAGCAGAAACAAACTACAGTGAGTATGATTCCATGTGAACTGCTAAGAGGAGCAACATCAAGAACTATAATGGTCATTCTGCTGAGGCAGTTATTTCAAAGGTGAGGAAGGCTTGATAGGTTCTCATAGCAATTAGAATGCAACTCCAGTGACTGGAAAGTCTTGCCAGAAACATCTCAAGGGAAAAGAAGGGAAAGTATTACCTAATGTTACATACATGTTTGATTGGTACCTTAGATCTTTTGGGATATCACATTCAGAATCAAAGTGGATATATCTGTAAGTTCCCTGTCTTTCACATAGTAGTCTCTAGCTTTCACAACTGTGCTATCATGTGCAGCTTTTCTCCCACAAAGGTTTACTAGCTGTGAAGTTAGCAAAAAGACAGCAAGAATTAATTTTCCTCCATTTTGCTTACTTGTTTTGCTCAGTGAGGTTGTTTATATAGGAGTCTATCCTCCCATATGAATAAAAGCAGCAGAATTAAGGCTCTGGCAACAGAAACATTTCAAGCTCTCATCACCGCACTTGAGTCAGTTTACAAGAACTGAGGATCTGCAAACTTGCTGTGACTGAACTTGTCAAGAAACATCTCCATGGTGTTTTTACAAGGATTATTTTATTTTTAAGTTGACTGATGATTGCATGTTCAATGCAAATGTAATTAAATATAGAGACTGAAATCTCGGTGATGATTTGATAATGGATATTTATACTGAAATACATGTTCCCCAATGGACACCCAAGTTTCCAGGAGATCCAGCTGGATTTGCTTATTTGTCTTCAAAACTGAAATGTCAAGGGTGCACCTTAAAATTAGCTGAGAATTTTAGGGGAACGTATGGCAATGGCACAGTTACAAAAAAAAAAAAACCCACAGAGATCGTATATCTGAAAATAACTGGTGAGGACTTGTAAGGAAATTGGCATGTCTTAGAGCAATTGTCAAATGTTTTGGGGGACAGGAAAGGAGAGAGAACAGTAAAAAGAAAAGACAAAATACCCCTTCTTAGCAGCACAGTATGTTGCCCTTGCAGGAAAATGCCTTCTGCAGACAGGGTAATTTTCAGAGGTGCTCGTGAACCAAATTTGTCTCCAAAGTGAGTAATTATCCCAAATAGGATGCTTTCCTATAAAAACTGCAAACACAATTGAAGCAGCACTAAGATAAATTATACAACAGTGAACAGCAGCATTATTGTAGTGAGGAAATGATGCACAATAAACAAAAGAGTTTCATAAATGTTTACACCACAGTTACGTTTCAAGTTCTTATCATCTTATAGGGACTTTCATAAAGATGTAACTTTCATAAAGATCTAAAATTACTATCATTTTGGATAAACATTTTATGAGAAAGAGACAAAACCGTTGTTTCCACCCTGTTTCAAGTCACTTTTAAATAAAGAACTCTCCTTTCTGCTAGAGAAACTTAAAACAATCCTGAAATTATTCAGATACTAAGAGATTCACGGATTTTGTGTAGGGAGGATAATTCTCTCTCTCATTTCTGGAACTGAATAATGACCAGGACAAATGTAAAGTAATTTTGTCCAGGTAAAGATGACTGCTTAATTTTTGAAGATAGCAAGGTTGCTTGAAGTACAGTGTGCTAATTTGGTTACAATATAAAACATTGTGCTGACAAAAGAAATCAATAAGCTGAATTTATATGTCTGAAGGAAGCATCATACACTTCTGTGTCTGGTGCAGCAAAAGTAGCATTTGAGAGATGAGACAAGTTAACTTCTCTGGACTGTAGGGGCAGATTTCTGTATGTTCCATGTTCCCACATTTCTATATGTGTGCCTATTCCTCTGATCAGTCACTCAGAAACCATGAACCAGCAACAGTTATCATTCCATCACTATCAGGTACAGATATTTGGGCAGGATTATGGACATGTTTGTTATTTTACCTGAGACTGCCAGTGCTAATGCTCCACCTGGCTATAACATAACTGCCTACATATGCGGCAGCGTGGCAGTCGTGTACTTTTTCTCTTTTATGGCTACTTACGAACAGACTTTTTCAGGGTAGTTCCCTTCTTTCCCATCAGTTAGTAGTGGTTTATTTAACACAATTTCCAGAGCAAAGAGCCTTTTTTTTTTTTTTTTTTTTAACTTGGGAATTTTATGAATGCTACCAAACAACGTTCTATAAATTACTACATTTTCTTAACTCATTTGAACTTTCACCGTCATGCCTGACAAGTGTAAACACCTGGTTTTGGTTACTGAAGTCCCACCAGTCATTTGTTACCATCTCTTCAGTGAAAACTATTCCTTCATGAACCATATTGCCATATTACCATGCAAGTAATAATATCTTGTTTAGTGCAATATCAGTTAATTTAATTGAAGGGACCTTCAAGAATATTTTATTATTGTAATGAAGAAGAGACAACAAGATTTGCTGGCTGGGGCCAAGGTGTGCAGAAGTTATTTCAGCGTGTGGAATAGCAAGGAATGGTTGCTACATGGTGAGAATTTGAAGAGCAGTTGTTTTTAAAGTGGTCGTGTGTGCAAAACACAAACCTTTCTCAGCTGCTGTTCTGTGACTGTGAAACTTGTTCCCTGCAGTGCTTTGAATCATGATGAATTTCAGAGACATGCAGAACAAAATTTAAATCACCCTTATTGAGCCATCCGTGCTTTCATTAAGAGCAAAGACTAAAAACATAGAAAACTTCAGACCAAAGAAAGGTGACCTATAGAATGTAAAATTAGACACAAAGGGAAAAAGTTTGTGAATACCTTTGGGTTACAGTTCTATATTGTGTTGCTGGTGGGTGAGAGGCTGGACATGCCCCGGCTGTGAGCTCTGGGAGCCCAGAAACCCCCGTGTGCTGGGCTGCATCCAAAGCCCCGTGGGCAGCAGGGCAGGGAGGGGATTCTGCCCCTCTGCCCCACTCTGCTGAGACCCCACCTGCAGTGCTGCATCCAGCCCTGGGCTCCCAGCACAGGAAGGACATGGAGCTGTTGGAGCCAGGCCAGAGGAGGCCCCCAAGGTGATCAGAGGGATGGAGCAGCACTGCTGTGAGGAAAGGCTGGGAGAATTGGGATTGTTCAGCCTGGAAAAGAGCAGGCTCTGGGGTGACCTAATTGTGGCCCTTCAGTACATGAAGGGAGCCCACAGGAAAGATGGAGAGAGACTATTTTCAAGAGCCTGGAGTGACAGGACAAGGGGGAATGGCTCCAAATTGAAAGAAAACAGGTTTATATTAGATATACTTGACTGTGAGTGTGGTAAGGCACTGCAACAGGTTGTTGGTCTCCCAACCCTGGATTGTTCAAGGACAAGTAGGATGGGGCTCTGAGCAACCTGGAGCAAGGTGTCCCTGCTCATGGCAGGAGAGCTGGAATGAGATGATCTTGAAGGTCCCTTCCAACCCAGGACATTCTATGATTTGTGATTCTATGAATTATGCTGTACATTTTCAGTACTGCCCAGATTAGAATATCTGGGATTCAGAGCTGTCTGACTACCTGACATCACTGTTCATTTTCATTGGAACTGGGTAATTGCTGACTTGTATGTGATACAAGTGAACAAGGGCTGTCGACAGTCACTGAAACTTTTATGGAGGACCTAGAAATGCATCTTTATTTATATATATTAAGGGAAAGGTAACACATAATTTTGAGTTTTTTCATTTGTCCAAGTGATAAAAGAACTGAACAATTGCCCACATCTCTAATTCTCAAAATGGCCATGATGAAAGTTCTTAGCCGTGATTTCAAGAAGAGATCGACCAATAAATAATGATAGAAAATTCACAAGAACATGGGTTTTAGCGCAAGGCTTTTATGAAAACATGTGATCTAAGCCCCATAATTTATACCCACACTTATCTTTTAATTCAATTTCAGACCTACAACTTCAGAAGCTCTTATTCATGAAGAGACATCTGCTGCTTTAATGAGATATTCTGAGCTCTTGACATCTTCAAGCATATTGATATAGCAAGTGGTTTCAAAGGTTAACCATGCTGGTTACACAACATTTTCTTTCATTAGTTTTACATCTGATGAGTTTTGAAAGATTAGAGTGCTCAGTTTGGTTTCTCCACATGCTGTATTTTAAGAATAAACATTCTCTTATATCTTTTCTAAATAAGGTGATCCCGATTTACTAATCTCACCTGCTTTTCTTCATGTCTTTCTAACAGGTTTTTTCATTCTCTTCTGTATCTTTTACAAACCTTAGTAAGGTGAGGAATTAAGCACACTACTACACGAGAATGAACTCATTCTCCCAATTTATAGTGAATTATTTTTACATCCAGAGGTAATGTTTTTTTTAACAACTGCCACAGTCACCTTTCAACTGACTTCAAAACCAGATTGTAATACCACATGGTCCGTAAGAAAAAAAATAAATTGTTGTTATGTAAAAATTTTAAACTTACAAGATCCTTAAGTATAACAGAAAATTCCTTTTTCACTGCTCTCTTGTTCAGATTTTCGAAGTAAATAATGAATGTTTTCTAATAAATAACATTTTGAGTTGGCAAATGTCAGGGTGTTAAGAAATTTTTCTTAAAAAGGAGGGAAAAAAATCTTGTATTTTTAAGCAAATCTATGTTATCCAAAGTACACAGATGCATAAAATAGGATTTTTCTTAGGAGATACATAATTTTCCAGAGTTTTTCAGCCCTTCAAGATTTAATTTTTTTATTACCCACATTAACAGAGTCTGGTATACCAGGAACAGTAGTTATGGAGCAGTAAATCTTGTAGGGCACAAAAATTTTTTTCAAAGAAAAGCTCACTTAAAAGATATCTAACTTAAGACAGGGAAGAAAACAATCAGCAGTATTTACATAGATTGCTGAGAAATGTACTGAAATCACACTTATTTAAAATAATAATCGTTGTGTGTGCCACACACTTGCTTATGCCTTTTTTATGTTAAATTTTTTTCTGTGTAGATGTAGTTACAGTTTAATAACAAGGAGTGAAAAATATATTTTGAAAGATAATTTTTACACCTACTTTAACAGAGGTAAAATTTGAGCACATTTTTTAAATTGCATTAATAATTTATTTAAAATATTTGTTTGGAAACGGTTGCATTTGGGAATTTTATCACCCAAAGAAACACATAGATCTATGTGTAATAAGCTGAAAACTTGAGAAAATCTATCTGGAAAATAATTGTCAAAGTATATGAAGGCCTAACGTTTCCTTACTCTTTTATGGGAGAACACTTCAACCTTCTCAGAGGCTGAGAAATCATAAAGATTTCTTTCTACCAAAGTAGTTGTAAATGATGTCCTCAAAGACAGATTTTCAAGGTGATTCATTTCCTGTTCTCAGGCACACATGACATCCATGCATGTATTCAGGCTCTTTAAACTTGGACAATTCCACAGTGGTAGCTATGCCCCAGAACAGCCAGAAGCAGAGTAAATTAGACCAATTCTCAGAATTAATTTCAGGTCATCCTTCCAGCAATTTCTTTAGATCCAGAATTTAACAATATTTTCAAAATTCTCTCTCTCTCTTACAACTTCATAAGTAAAAGCCTCTGAGTTCTAGATACATTCTTCAAAAAGAAAAAGAACAATCTAAAATCTCACATTTATCATGGACAAAGCACGATGCTGCAGAGTATTTACATCGCTGCAAAAGAAGCAGGATTATCAGGAAAACAAGATAAGAAATCCTTTTTCAGCTACATCTGTGCCAATAATACTGATGAAATCATCAGTTATGTTTTTGACAAGCAAGAGAAATTAGTGTACTGTATACAGTGCTGTGCTGACTTGTACTCCATAGAAAAAAGAAAGGGTGGAGGGTTATGAAGGATCAATACTTTTCAGAAGGAGAGTTAGAAAGGAAAATATTACATAGAGGATTAATAAAAATACTATTTTTTTTTTCTTGGGGATTTTCTGTTTGTTTCTTACATTTAGGAACTCAGCAGAACACAACCAAAACTGATTTAGGACTGGATTGCTCCCTCTGCTCACAGAATTATAGGGGATCAAGATGTATTTAGGAGGTTTGGAAACACAGAGTAGAATCTCTGTGGCATTGTCCTCTATGGATCCAGGGCACTTACTGAAGTAAAAACAGTTTTTTGACTTGGGAGTATCCATGTTGGTGGAAAAGATGATAAAAGAGACACATTTGAAGCACTGAGTTCCCCAGTACAAAAGAAAGAGAGAGAGGTACTGGAGTGAGTCCAGCACAGGGCCACAAGGGCAATTAAGGCCTTGGAGCTTCTGATATACAAGGGGAGGCTGAGAAAACTGAGAAAGAGAATGTTCAGGGGGAATTTTATCAGTGTGTAAAAGTATATGATGGAGGACAGGAAAGATGAAGCCAGAATCTTCTCAGCACTTCCCAGTGACAGGGCAAGGGACAAAACCAATTCTCTAAATCTTTCTATAGTATTTTCCCTTCTCTCAGCATCGTAGTTGCCTCAGAAACCTTTCCTCCTATTGAGTGACTTCCATGATGCCAGAGATAGCAGCCAGAGAGGGAGTTGAGGTGTTCCTGGTTTTTCATTTATGTTAATTGCCAACTAAATTTCTACTTGAAAACATTCAAGCAAGGGAAACATGAAAGTATTTCTTCCCTTTCTTCTTCCTAATAGCATCCTTGTGGTGAAATTTCAAACAGTCATAAAAAATGATCAGTATGAACTCTTGAATTGCATTTTTTATGCATGGTGAGTTTAAATAATAATAGTAATTATTAATAAGCTCCAGGAAAACTTGCATTTATTAAAAAAAAGGAAAGGACTGATAAAGAGGAACAAATGACTCTTTGATTTAGGCAAATCATACTATGTATTAGAAATGTCACTTAAAAGAAGTCACCCTCAAATCGGGCTATCTGTAGCTCCAGTACTAAAAGAAGGTTTTTTACTTATTTTTGTAAAATAAGTTAGAATAAAATAAGTTTGTGAGATATTGGAATCTTTATTCAGTAGATTTTTTTTGCTCTTGTGAGATGTCTCCAACCAAAGTAGTGGTTCAGCTCACTTTTAGGGGTAGGGTCATCAGCCTTACCTGTGTTATGTATGTTACTGCAAAAAAACCCTCTTTTCAGAGTGATTCTTTGACAAGAGCTAATAAATACTCTTGACCATTGATATCCATACCTTATTCTATTTTACTTAATTCTATGCATCATTCTTCCATTTTCTCTTAATTTTTTTACTAAAATTTTCTAATTGTTCTCCTGGTATTTTGGTATTTTCCTTTAATTTTCCCTCTTATAATTCTGTTACCTTAACACCCTTAGATATCCATAAGAAAATAATTTACCTACTATATATGATTGCAGACTATGTTTGCTCTTTATTTTTATACTTCTTAGGTTATATTTTGACCAGACTTTCACATTAGCTGGGTACTCAAAATATTTTTTTGCCTCCGGGTATCATCCACTGTGCTAACATGGCTACTGAACTGGAGAATGCTCTTTTAAAAAACTTTCTGATGGCCTGAGGATGCAAGAAGTTTGTGCTTATTCTCTGTTACAAGAGAAGACAGGCAGCTCGAGATACTGACATGTATAGAGGATGTCATGGTGATGCATACTACTCCACATGCTGGGGCAGACCTTTAGTACAAGAAAAGAAAAAGAGAGTTCTAGAAAACTTAATTGGCCACAATGTTATCATTTTTCAAGGTGTTTCAATAAATATTTCAACTTAATTTGCCAAAATCTCATTAGTATTTCATATGACTCAAAGCCAAACTTTCTATTTATCACATGCCATTTATTTATATTGTCTCAAAAACGACAAATCTGACAGTAATATATGGTACAGTGGCACTGAACCCTTCCTGAATATTTTATTATCCTTTCTTTCAGCATTTCCACTTGGGAGTCCTGGAATCATAAGATCACAGAATGCCTGGGGTTGGAAGGGACGTTAAAGATCATCTCATTCCCACACCTCTGTCATGGACAAGGACATCACTCACTAGACTGAGTTGCTCAGAGCCCTGTGCAACCTATGCTTGCACACAAAGATGGGACACCCACAACTTCTCTGGAAAACCTGTTCCAGTATCTCACAACCCTTACTGTATTGTTTTTTTTCTTTCTGAATGTCTAGTGTAAGCCTACTCTAATTAATTTTGAAGCTATTTCCCCTCTTTTTTCCAGTACATGATGGAATTATTTTGGATCAGCGTTTTGATTGTTGTCTAAATGGAATTTGGAAATACAGATCTGGATTTTTTTTTCTGTGATCAAATAAAACCTCCCGCGGTGTTCAGTGTGATTTCAAACATTTTTCCTATTCTCAGTGGATAAGATTTGCACAGCTGAGAGGAGGCCTTTTCCTAGATAACCCCTTTCTTGAGAATTAAGAGAGCAGTCATTCTATGAGGGCTCCTCAATCCTTGGGAGCCTTTTGAAGACAGAGAGAAATCCAAGTAGATACTCTCCTTTTTTTGTCTTTTTACCTTAGTGTTGAAAATAATTTATGTAATCGGTTGAAGTGTGAAGCTGTACATCTATAGTTTTATAGTTATAACACATTAAATACCAAAATGACAGAATATCACAATTTGAAAAGAGAAAAACGACTAACTTAGAAAGTATTCTCACAGAGATATGAAAGTAAACAGAGAATCAAGGTCTTTAGCAAATTAAGGTTTTATAAATGTTCAGAACAGTTGCGATATTTTCATTTAAGAGACTACAATTCAAGTAAAGCAAGTATTTCACTTCCCTGTGTGTTCTACCAGTTATACAGTGAGAGGCCAATGACTCTTCAAGGACTGAGTACAAATACTCTGTCTTAGTGTTTGAAAAGCCTCTCCTAGGAGAGAAGATTCACCTCTCCTTGAAGACTAACGGATGGATGTGCACGTTCATACTTAGGAAGGAGATATCCTTGAACATCTAACCAAGGAAATGGGTTTTGCATTTGATTCTAATTGTTGTTGACTGTTTTATGAGTTTTAGTCCTGGAATAAAGTTCCATAGTCTAGATCTTGTTCATCTGATAATTCCCCTCAGTGTTTTTTTGATCATTTCTAGCTTGGAAAACAGCATTGGGATTTGCTTGAAAGGCAGTTGCAGATCATGGAAGTCATAAACCAGGTAGGTTGCAAAGGACTTCTGGAGGTTTTGTAGTCTTCCCTTTTCTACTTAAAAAACGATAATTTCGAAGTTAAATTAGATTACTCAGAGCTTTATCAGGGCTACAGAGGGCCTGCCATATTCCTGAGTAGCAAATACAAGAAAGTGGTTCAATGAATTTTATTCAGTAGAGAATAAGTAACAGCTGCTGTGCTCTGCATTAGGTGGAAGCATTTTGACAGTTTTGTTGGTTTTTTCCTAATTCTTTTAAAAATTCGTGAATTTAGAAACATCTAAAATATTGTTTGATGTAGGTACATCAGAATTGTTATAGCAGAACAGCAAATTTGTCACTTTAGTTCTTCTATTTAGGAACCAATGCCCAACTCAATGGATGGCTCAAAAAACCCCTCCAAACTAGCAGTACATAGTCTGACATTTGTCAAATATTAAAAAAAAAAGAAAAAAGCTGTTTTATGCAGATAATTTTGTTTACAAGGAAAGATACATTTTGTTTACAGGAAAGATACATTCATTTTAAAAATCTTCTTAAATTTCCTTCTTTAGCAAAACTTTATGGCAACCAGTTTTAGAAAATTGTGTAAGAAAGAATTATCTTTATTCATTCATTATTCTACAACACACAAATGGCATCATGGTGTATTTTATACTGCCTTCCTTCAGAACGTGTGTATTAAGCAATACAAGGACAATATGCTTGCTATTGTCCAAAAGTATCTGCAGCTGAGAACTGGTCTATGAAAAATTAAAGGTATGTTTAATGACAGAATAGTACTATCTAAACCAAAGAGCATTATGTTAAGTAGCAATTACCTAATGATTAAGTTATGGTTACTTAGAGGTTACCTGGGGGAGCAACAGTTTAAAAACCAGAATGACCAAGCACTCCAGAATTTTGGTCAAAGATGAAATTTCATCCTCTTGTCCATTTGGGTACTAGAACACATCAGTCTCCTCAGTTTCAAATATCATAAGGTGAAATAATCTGTTATACTCTGTTTCTGCTTTCATATACTGTGCAAGAAAGACACTGGACACTATTTCTGATGAAAAACAAAGAAAAAAAGACATTCACAGGACATCAGTGCATTAATATCCACATTCATATTCACAGAGGGGAATTCCTGAGATCAAAAGGTATCTTGGCAGTAGCTTCAACTGGATCAAATTTGATATATTTGAGGTAATGATACACTATCATCAGTCTGTTTCTATTTATTCTTTTCGCATAATTTTAAGTCTTAAACTTGATTTCTGTCTTCAATTGTAAGTTTCTGATTCTTGCTGCCATTCTAAAACAATTATTTGTGTCTCATAAAAGTATAGATACTTTGTTTTTATGACAATTTTTTGTACCTTTATGGATGAGTTCTTTAATGATATGAAGATCAACTATCACAGCAAATTACTTTTCTTAACTATACAATGAAATCTGGTGGGGTTTTTTTTCTAATTGCAACTAAGTCTGAGGGTATTTTTTAATTCTTCAAGGACAACAAAGTTTTTGGTAACTGACAAATTAAATAGAGGGAAAGCGAAACTAATAGCAAACATTTTACTTTGTATTAGCTTTGCCCAAAAAATTGACTTAAGAATGATGTTTCACTCTAAAAGACATAAAATTGAAAAACCAACAGTTCATTTCAATTAACAGTATCCATTAGAAGCCTTACACCTGTAAAAAAATTATAACATACACACATTGGTCAAAAAAATTCATATTGGCCTATGGAAAAGCTGGAACCAACCCTAAATGCTTGTGTCTGTCTTGTTAAATGGCCCATTAACCTACTGAGATTTGTGCAAATGGGTGCTTATCTAAGTTCACAGAACATTAATGAATAGAAAGTTAAAAA